>JAFFZH010015367.1:104778-115036 GCA_018420115.1 Euura saliciscinereae | reverse complement strand
TTAGACGCAGCCGCGGATTCGAAACACAAGAGTAAAGGGGTCGAAATGAATTAGTAAAAAAATTAAACACACTCAATTATCGTTGGTAATGGTGGATTAAAGTGAAATATGAAGTTTTAACGGTTCATTGTCATTATTTTGCAAGTAAGGTCAATTCTTATACCCAGCCGGGGATTCGAAACTCAAGAGTAAAGTGCTCGAAATACATTTAAAAAAAATTGAAAATACCTAATTATTGTGAGAAATAGTTGAATAAACTAAAATATGAAGTTGCAATTCAATCGTCGATTGTGATTATTTTACGGCTGGGAAGGATTTCACTCTCTTACACGAATCGAGCAGTTCTCCTGCGTGAGAACCACTGAGAATCGCTGCGCGCGGGAACTCTAGGTGAATCGGCGGCGCGGGATCGGCGGCTAGCTTCAGCGTCATCGAATTTTCCAAGGTTTCATCATGAAATTATACGTTTCTGAATTTTTTAGATCAAATTTAACAAAATTTTGTACAACTCTACATTCTATGATTTGATAGAGACAAAATTGAGACAGAATCGTATAGAATTTGAAAATATGATAACACATTTTTATCCATCGAACTCTCTTGAATTGTTTAGATTAGGTCAGGTTTAGAATTAACGTTACTTCGTCTATAAATTTGTGAAATTCTTCAGGAAATCTTTCAAATTCTCCGGAATTCTTTCACTTCTTTCTCATTTCTCTCAACTCTTTAAAAAGTTTACTAAAATACCTCGATATTATTTTACTTATGGGATATCCTTGAAGGTCTTCAGAAGACTTAGAAGTATGAGGAAACATATCGAAGTATCAGAACTTTGTTAAATTCAGTGGAACTCTTCCGGATTTTTTTTTTTTTTTGTGGATCCCTTGTGGATGCAAGATCATGATTATGTGCATCGCGAATGCAAAACTGGTACAAAGTATTAAATCGAAGATATGAAAGTTATCGCAAAACTTTGACGGGAGTTAAATAGAATAACTTTATGATGAAACTGTTTTGTTGAATAAAATTGAAAAAGTTGCATAAGTTACGTTGCATTCATTGTCAGTTGCGTGTAAAACGTGACGTGATTATCACGAGAGTCAGCAGATCATCGCGAATGTGTCAATTACCTAGAGACAAAATTCCGGAAGGATTTCCTCGACGGACCCGCGGCTCCCTTCGGCCGGCTTCAAATTCGCGATAACTTTATTGAACAAATTATCAAAGTTTTGGTTCAACTTTGTTGAAAGAAAAAAAAAATCCGGGAAGCAATTAGAAACTGACGATAAAATGAAAGTTTACGTCTGCTTTAGTATAGGGGCTAAAAAATCCTCTTGGAACGACATCCTTCGGCGTTAAACGCGGCCAGTGGCAAAATTCATCAGGACCGATGGAGGACATTGACTGCCTTGACTGACACGAGCGACTTTTCAGCTGACAGTGGCTTTCGGATGAGGGTGGTAACATCACATCACACATCAACCCACAACGGGTTGAACTCGATTTCACTCCTATCCCGACAGCAGCAGACGGACTGGTGCTGAAAAGATTCCATCAGCTTTTCCTGGGTTTCTTTCCTGGGTAGGAATTCCATTTCTCGGTTGGCCGCTCACACGGTCTTTTTCAAAGCCTCACCTAACCTGACCCGACTTAACCTCTCCTCGGTATGCCAACCGTATACCATTTTATTAAGTTATATCAACGGAAGAAAAGCCACCTTTTGACCAACGGGTCAAAAATGACGCGCGCAATAAGGGAATCCGACATCTTTGATGTTGGATCAGATGTTGATCCTTCTCTCACTGCTTCGAGCATGGCCACCAAAAGTATCCCAGTCGAAACTTGATACAGAGTTCATGTCATGCTGACATTAAAAAAGTTTCAAAAGTTACTTTTTTCGTTCATCACATCGTAGGATCATTGAGACTTTGTATAAAATGAGGAAGCGTCCTTCGACTGATGTTAAATCTTCACGGTTATTTCACTCTCACTGTCCAAATCAGAGAGAAGAGTGAAGGGATGGAGTTAGAGATCGAAAGATGATGGATCAAGTCCAGGGTTTCGAAAATCCACCATAATAGGATGAAAGTGTTAGAAAATGAGAATGAAACCGGAGTTCCAGTTGCAATGAGAGAAGTCAACAGAGAGCATTGCATCGCATTTCCTATCCACATCGCTCCAGTGGGTCGCCGCTTCGTGTGCGCAGTTCCACAAAGACTTGCGGTATCCACCAAAGCTGGTATTTTGCTCGTTGAACGTTCAGCGGTCCCTTTGATCCGGCGGAAATTTCTCTACTCCTTTTCCACTACACCTCGTCTCTGTGGTCAAAAGATAAAAACAAGGATATCTTTCCATCTGGCTTTCCAAATGCACCCTGGAAGTGGTACCCTCGAACCAACACCGAAAGACATCGTTTCACTTGCACTTCATTTTCCGAGCCGCTCACACCAAGAGCCCTTCAATTAGAGCGAAGACTCCGAAAACACTGGGAGCTTCTTTGTTTGCACTTGCCGAAGACCGACAATAATTCCAGCGTAACGGAACAATAATTTCAAGTTTTAGAGTTTTTAGCTAACCGCCTATGGGGTAAGAACGAAGATAATGGGCGAGGCTCTGGAGCGCCTTTTATATCACCAACGAATTGTAAATTGGCAATTTTTACAGGCCATAAGCTTTCATATTGTGCGGTAATGTAGGGTACTTTAAGGTTAAATTGGCCAATTTTCGGTTAAAATACAAGAACAACGATGAAGGCTTTCGTAACGCAGAGGGGGAGGCACGAAAATGAATGAGAATCCAGCGGAGGCCAACCAAAAATTAGAAACCTGCGATCGACTAATTACTTCCTCAGCCATATGACTACGGATGATTGTATATCGAGCAGTGCTTCAAGGTTTCTTTGAATGTGAGAGTCTTACGAATTGATTCATCAGAAAGACACTGACCTTCAAACTTAAAGAATTTTTAGATCCTGTCTTAACTGTTGTTGAACGAATTTACAACATGTCATGAAGTAAAACTATTGCAACAGTAAGAAAAAACATAATTAGGAATCATGTTGGTGAACTGTAGGTGAATAATTGAAGAAATCCTCTTCACTCCAACCCAAGGACTCGTTAACTGTTCATGGAGTGGCAAAATACTAAAATGTAGTAAAAATAAACGCTTCCACTTCTTCCGAGAAGATAAAGGAAGCAGCAGCTGGGGGCTGAAACAAAGTTGAGTACTTTGACAACAGTTTAGGAAAAGTTTGATAACTTCACTCAGACGAGACACAGGAAGACTCTGGATAAAAATGAAAGAGAAACAAGAGAACGAAATGAGTTGCGAATAAACTGATCACCGGTGATCGTCGAACCGAAAGCATTCGACTTGATGGCATGAAGAACAACGCAGCTACTTTTACGTGATGCTGCAATCGCTGCTACACATTTTCTCGAGCTTATCCTATATCCTACCTGCACGTTTCACCACAAAATTACTTTTACACCCTTGCATAGATCCGCCGACGAGTTTTACAGCCGTTTTACGTGATATACATTCCGCAAACGCAACGAGGTACGTATCTCATTCTGTTTCCATCCACGATCGAACGAGAAGAGCGAAGCAAATGCATCGGGTGGCTCGATTAACCTGACCTTTTCCTGCACTTTGGGTTCGATAAAGTTATCAAAACTATGGGATCGAATGTGGCTTGACAGTAACGAAGAATTTAGAAAGCACGGTTAACTGATGCAAAAAAAATCGTTGGTCAAGGGTCAAACCCCGCGAGGGGTGGTTTGACCGCTGGAGATTTTACAACATCGATAGTAAAGTCCGGGGTAATCATAACGCCCGGTTCTCTGACCCGTAAAATTTACGAGTAGACAATTTGTAGCTACCCCACAGCACACATCTAAATCGTATTGTTTCGTTATTGAGTAATCGCGTGCGGAGTTTTCAGCGCCAGTAACGATAAATCATCGAGGACAAAATTATAGTTTCAACAAACATTATACAGAACGATACTGGAATAAATAATTACTGTAGTGCGGTTCGAGCTATTCAACAAATTTTAAAACCGGGACAAAATGATTTGTGCGACCTCTGAACAACGTTTGCAATTATATCAAACTATATGGAGTTTTACAACGTTTGACGAACTGATTGAGTCTGTCACTGTTCCAGCCTGATACATGACTGAAAAAAGTGATAAGTATATCCTAGCGAATGATCATTCACCTCATGAATCATCACCTCCGATAACCGTAACACAGTGAATCGATCGAAATACGACTTCAATTAGCAGCACGATCTGCGTGTAAACTTTTCAGTCACGGAGGATCACCGGAACACAGGTACCTACGTGTCCGTCGGTATTTACACAATGATTATCATCTGCATAGTGCGGATTATTAGCCGGCTGATGTTACGTCGTGTACATGATACATACGTCATCGGTTCCGTTCGATATTCGCGGCGTTAATTACGGCACGGAATGAGTATCCTCATCGAAATCTCATCAAAGGTCGAGTATCGAATTTGAAATGGTGAATGTGATAACGACGATCGTTGACTTTGGTGTAATTATTTTCTTCTCCTACCCTGACCTCTGGATCACTGAGCTCCTGCCTGTCGAGTGAAGATTAGCATGGAAATGGTTTTTGGTTACTAATGAGAGAGCGAAGGTTCCGATGAATAATTGGCAATGGGATCCATACGCAAAGAGGCTATGGCTGGAAACTCAAAGAGCAGATTGTCTACTTGGAGGTATGACCATGTCTACAGGTCAGGGGATGGAGTAGAGCAATAGCAATAAGGGTTCCGGAGTCGTGCACACACATTAGACAAAGGAGGGAAACCCACCCGAGCAAGGGGGCAGCACTAATGACCAATCCGAAATGCATAAGCACAGAGCGTGGAAACGTCCGCGTTTCAACAAGCCACAAAGATCCAACGGAGCGAATTATTCCCGGATTGTGTGACCACCGCTTATCTCTATTTCTAATCCCTGAACCACGAAACTGAACTTGGTACGATACGTCCAAGTCCACAGTCTTCCAGCTCCCAGGACTCACGGACGTTACATGATCACTTCCGGCAAGGGAAATGATGAGGAGTCGAAAATTAATGCTGCCTAAAGCAGTAGAAGAAGAAGAAGAAGAAGAAGTAGTAGTAGGACAAGAAGAAGAAGGGGTAGAAGAAAGATAGAGTTCGTACAAGTTAGACGTGTAGCCTGATCATAAACTCTTGTAGGACGCGATATCCTTGTGGTAGTTTGACTCGGAGAGTTTCGCGCAGGGCTCATCCAGCCTGACCCGGTGATTCAAATGGCCGTCAAAGACAAGCAAACTCTTCATTGGGTTCCGGGTACTGACCCGATCCCTCTGTTTACACGGGTCGTTAATTCCGAGCCAAAGTTCTACATTCGTTACTACTTCAGACCGAATAATCTCAGGCGTCAGGGTTGTTGCGTCGAGGTGCAACGTGCAAACTCGTGGAAGAAGGAGCCATCCGGATGTCAATGTGAGAATTCATCGTTGGTCATTATCCGTGAAACATTGATAGCATTTAATTAGAGAGAAGTTGGAACCGAGGTAGTAGCTGGTACTGATGGCACCACTACCGACTAATTCGGGCTAATTTTCACAGCCGGGATCCTTCCTTTAATTAAAGCCTTCTCTACCTTCTAGATCGTCCGTGCCAAGACCAGGGGGCTAGAGACTCTCCAGGATACCGGAGGGACTGGAAATGGGAATGAAAACTGGAACTGTGAAACCCAGGACTCGACTTCGATTCTAGCCATAAAGACCCAGTCTGCAGTTGGTCCTTGGTCCTCCGTTGCCAAGAAGCTCGAAACTCCGGAGTTTTCAAGCACTTTAAACTGCAATTACGCGCCTGTTTTTCTTTCCGTCCTATTCTCTCTCCCATTGTCTCCACTTTTCCACTCTTCTTCCTACAGAAGATCCTCGACGAGCAGAAATGTCGAGTCCTGAATGTTGATTATGAGTGTTTTCCAGCAATGTGTGACTGCACGAAGGAGTGCCCACACGGAGAAAAGTAAACACTGGTGGCTAATGTTCAGACATTGCCTAACAATGTCTTCACATTGACCACCAGTGTGAAGACATTGTCAGGCAATGTCTGAACATTGGCCACCAGTTTACCTTTCCTCGTGCATAAAGGCTCTGTTTCACTGCTCAAAGAAACTGATAGCTCCTATGATCTGCTGCAGGCGATGTTCCATCGACTTCTACGTCAGGAAGGAAGTTAGTTCAATTATTGGGTATAGTTCAGAGAACGGGATAACTGTCTGCCGTGATGGACACTCCTCATCCCATTTGTGACATGTATTCATTTACCTGATATCAGAACCTGACCCCGACGATAACGGTGCCAAGAAACGTTCAGAGGTGAGAGAGAACTGTAGTCCTGATCCCTACTACCAACGTGAGGGTTGAAGACGGTAGTTGAACGGGTCTGAAGGTTTTAAGTGAAGAAGAGGGCGCGAGGCGTGTACCTATCTCAATTAGATTCTATCAACTCTGCTCGCGTGGAGGCGCGACGCCCGCGATGCCGGAGGACAACCGGGACGGTAGCACGACATTGGAACACCGAACGCACGGAAGATTCGTAATTAATGTTATTAAAGTCTGCGACCCTGGTAACGGTTATAACGACATTAGCGACAATCCCCCCCCACCGTGTCATCGCCGCTCCAACACCCTTCTTCATCGACAAATGTCAGCGCATTAACCCCTGTGTACCCACATCTACAATATAACTATACGAGTTGTTGCATATCAAACACCATTTGGACTCACGACTGAAGACATTCAGCGCTGCTTTTGAACTTCATTATGTGATGGAAGCTTTCCAACGAGGCAAAAAGAACAGACACTCGGCGACATGATTTGTCAAACCTAAGAAAAAGGACCAATCATTTCGCTGTGTGTCTGATGGTGTCTGTTTTTTTGCCTTGTTGGAAAGCTCCCGATATGAAGCCATTCTTCTTCGAGTTATTGCAAGAAGTATAGATACTTTTTTTACATGGAATTCTATTGAGTATAGTATTGTTACCATCGAGCAATTTTTGGTACCTTTGAAACAAGATGGTGGTCAAAGCTCGACTGATAGGACTGAGGATTTTTCAGTCTGCTGATCAGGATGTCAGAACATGTATTTTTCTGAATGTCTTGGGATTCATGTGGCCAAATGGCCTGGTAAGTTTTCCAACTGCTTCATCGTCAGAGTGGCACAGAGATTTCTTTTCACAGACAAAATTTGAACAAAATCCAACATATGGAAAAGTGTTTGGTGCAACGTAACGTTGCTTCGGATAATTAAATGTTAGTTTCTTTTCGTTCCTTTAAGCTCCATCGAGAATGTACAGATGCCATCTGGTGTACAGCTACCTCGACAATATCGTCACCAGTGCCTGTCACGTGAACCATGAGCAGCCCAGGTTCTTTTCTTGACTGGAAATACACGGAATATACGAGACCAGTCACACAGATACACATTGACCTTACGTATTATACACGAATGACTGGAATTGGAGGGTTCTTCCCTCTCAATGTTCGAAAAAAGAGAAGGGGGTTGATTAAAATTTTGATGTATGTAAAAACGGGGCGAGGAAATGGAAATACCTTGTCCAAAATTCATGAAAGCTCTACTGCATGCCGCCTTAATAATTTAGGGTTACGTTACACGTTACACGTAACCTACCCCTACTGAACTGGTGGATAAATTTAAACATTAATATCAGTTATCGAGACGCGTTTGTCTTGCAGACGTCCTCCTCCTCCTCACCCCATGGCTTTCGGCTGTGGAACTCCAACCCTCGCATTTTGTACCCCGACTAAAGTAACGTCCGAGGTGATTCCTGCGAGATTAATCACCGTGGCAGACGCACTGAAATTATACTTGACTTTCTGCCCCGGAGATAATGGGCTCGAGATTAAGAGAGAACCGCAGAGTGTATGATACCTCGACGACGTTAGTTGCATGATAATTCTTGATCCGTAAACCGTTCATTTGTGTAAACGAAGGGGTGGCAGGACCCCTACATCGTTATCGTTTTCGGAAGAGACCGGGAGCTAATTACCTATGATAACAAATTGGCAAAGTCTCTGGCTAATTACCGAAAAGGAGGCTGGGTAAAACCGCGCGACTCCTTCACATCGGGATCTCGGAGAGTTTTTCGGTAGTTTGTAAAGTCGGTAGGAGATGAGGGAACCCGACCGTGAGACCATTCAGACCGGGTGAGAATTGACGGGGGTGCCAAACGAGTCAAAGAACCCAATCTGCACCACTGGGTCCCAGGGGTTCCAGGAACCCTTATAACCTTAGTCTTACCAACGTCGGGCCCGTCGTTACGCCACTTAACCTCTACTCTTGCTCGTTCATCCTACCGGAAACGCGTTAACGCTTGCGAAAATTTCTCTTCATCGTCAAAACCATGAGGTGAACTTGGATAGTTCTAAATTCAACAATGTCCCCGTCTTTTTCTGATCTAAAGAGAGAAGTCACTACTCTGAATAATTGAATTGATTTGGTTGAGGATGTTTAATTGATTCTGTTTTTGTTCAAGCAACTGTATTATGTTATAAGTCGAAAGTTTGTTTCCCTCGTTTAAATTCATTAGCTTTGCTAATTATTTCGAATTAATGAATGACTCGATTATTTACTTTTCAAACTGAAGAGGAACAGAAAAAAAGACAGTGAAACAATTGTTATTCATTCGTTGTCGTTCAGTATCAGTTAATTTGAATTTCATTACCTCCTAGCTGATAAAACAGACCCATAGTAATCATTGTTTTGTGCAAAAAACTGAGAAGGAAATAACTCAAGATTTCATTGACACGTTGTTTTTGATTTTTTGGTGAAATGGTTCAAATCAACCTCAACCCCATTCTCATCGATCGAGTTATCGCTACTTTTCTTCGTCTTCTCTTGATAATCGGTAGTATAAGAGTATTAATTCCGCAAGAACAATCCGACGACTTGAAACTGTGGAGGAGTAGATTTAAAATTATGCCATTCCTCCGTTTTACCAAAAGCAATATTCAATTCTACGTATTTCTTAATTAAAACTTTATCTCAGTGGTTGTGTTTCAAGTGAAACATAAGAATCCTGTCTAGTCTTAGTACCACTAGCTATTCATCCACTGAACAAAGTCAGACGTTGGGCTGCATCATCAGTTATTCAGTTCGAACAAACTGGCATACAAAAGACTCGGAGACAGGATGTCATAAGACTCCACAAGACTTCTAGGTCGTTAAAAAAAATCGATAACCTTGTGATATCTCAATATATGAAATTCAACGAGTGCACAGTGAACTTCACAATTGATTAACCCCTGAATCAGACCCGAAACAAGCCTGAAATACCAGGAGCAGTGACATAAGGCAATTTAATTGAGTTTGTCAAAACTTCCCCAGACCCACTGAGGTCAAATACTTCGGATAAGTTGTAACGTGAGGTCAAAACGATGAAGGGTTGCTTCAATACGTCATGTAATAGTAATATCTTGACCGGTATTACACAAGATCGCGTATAATTAGGTTCAGGCTCAAAGGCAGCGACGTACGAAGGTTCTTGAAACGGTCCAAACCCGAGGAGTAAGGGTTGTTCGAGTTAAGGGTCCAGATATATATCCATCTTTGAGAGGGCAGAACGAGTCTCATCCACCCTGTCCAAACCCCGAACCATTGTTCGTTTGTTCCCATTGTCTTATTGTTCGGTATGTCTGAACTCGTGAGACGTGTACAGAAGGCTTTTACTCCTGATTCGAACAACTGGTGAAATTAACAGATGGCGGTCTAGTTGTACCTCGACGACTTGACTGATGGGGAGGATGGACGAGCCCTTTTGACGAGAACCTCGATGCGGGTGTAACAAAAAACGTTAGTCTGTTCATCCATCAGCCACCAAATTTCACCCTCCACTTGACTGGATGATAATTAATGCCGCATCGGAACCCCTTTTCGTTGCATTTCCGTTCCGGTTTCGATACCGCAGAGAAGCACAACATTTTTCTCTAGGTGGAAAAATGACCACGAGCTACTTTGTGATCGTATATCTTCCGGACGGTTGAGTGTACGGGAAAAACTGTCTGACACATTTTTGTAGGTAATTTCAAGAGCTTTGAAAGTAGTCCTTATCATTTTTCACCCAAGACCAACGGGGAGTAAGATATCGATGAAACTAAATTATCCGACCGCAAAGTTGATGGGTTAATTACTCGGCATGTTTCGCGAGGTTCGTTATCCGAGG
>JAFFZH010015367.1:0-96158 GCA_018420115.1 Euura saliciscinereae | reverse complement strand
TCCAAATACATGGATGATCGTTTATTGACCATATCTCACTTCCGGTTACTTCTAGGTGGAAATTGATAATAACTGATTTTGAAGCTCGTGAAATTTGCTACGGAAGAGGTAATCGCTATATTTCGTGTAGATTCACTTTTCTCGAAGATATACAGGTTTGAAGTCGAGGCCTGATTTGGACATGTCAAAGTATAGATCCTTCCCATTTAATTCCTCTAGGTCGCAATTCCGACGAACGTATTCATACAATTTTCTTACTCATCATCCCCTTCAACATTTTTAAGGATCAAGAATTCAACAGAGTATAAGAAGAGTCGCATGGCAGGGACATCCAGAATTTTAATAACGGCATCGAGTCACGTCCCAACGGTAGATTCGAGAAATGGCAAAAGGGAAAATGGAGGCTTTCAAGCATTTCAAGCGAGCTCCGGGTGAGTTCCGGTTAATTCGTGATTTGTATTCGCGCTACAGAGCGAGAGGGTGGTGAGAGAAAAAAAAAAAGAAGTGGAAAACGTTGCTAAGAAAAGACTCCGCGAATCTGTTCTTCAAATTTATCGTTATTATCCGATGTAAATTTTTTTCTCCTTTCTCCCAAATTTTAATTGTGTCGTCAATTCAATCCCCACATTGAAATCGATCAGAAATTTTTCAATCGACGAACTGCTACCCCTAAATTTGAATATATTCTATGTGCGATATCGAATTTTCGTTGGGATAAAAGGGCGACCTTTGTTGATTAAAATCGAGCCCGGCTCTAAAACCAATAAAATTATATCGATTATCAGAGTCCACTTCGCCGATGTGTCGCCGGTGATCAAAGCCACGATCAATTAAATTTTCTCGCAAATTATTATTACCGGCCGGCGTTAAAATTCAGTGGAAATTTCGCGCATGCACGGACCGCACCGAAAACCCTGAACCAGGACTTCCTTTGAACGTTCGAAATCATCCCCCTCCTCCCAGTAGCTCAACGATATTATTTTACAGGATTAAATAATCAACCCCCGCGTATACCTTTGTGTTTGCGCGAGAGCAGCGATATACGTCGACAAATTATATCATCGGATAAACTAATCCGAGGGAATACATTATTCCGATGGTGCAAAGTCCTGTTTATCAAATAAAAATTCATTATTACATGTATATATAAAATTCCCTGAGAATTCCAGGATGTTTCAGGTGTTTTTATTTTTTAATTATTACGGTATGATTTTCATTATTATTTCTCGAAATATACTAGATTGGTTTTTTTGAAAGAAAAAAAAAGAAAAAATCTTCAAATGATCACTCCTAGAAAAATTCCCTGACTAAACAAAGCGATATTCCCTAATATTTCCAGGACTTTCAGATTTTTCAAGGACGTTTTCTGATTTTTGGACCAACGCTTTTTGAGTTTGAAATTTTTTCCCAACTAAAAAAGAATAATTTTTAGATTTTTCTTCATCGAACCATCGAAATTTGATGGAAAAAATCGCCGCTACTTTCATCACTTCGGTATTATCGTAAATGTGAAAAAGTGCCAATTCACGTATTTAAAAACGGGCGTTAAAAAGTGACTTTTTGTGCCTGTAAAAGAAAATAGTTTGCTTCAAATTTGAAAAAAAAAAACTAAAAGAAAAAACTGCACAAAAAACTGTCGTAACATGATGGCCAATTTCTCCTGATGACCGCATCAACGTGTTTCGACCAATTCCGCAACGATTGATAGGGGCTAAAACTGGGACCGGTTGAAGAATGGGGAGCATCGTTCGATCCGGGAAGGCTACTAGTCCAGTCAAATTAGATCTAAATGGAGCGGATAGAAAAATTAATTAGAAAAGATGTATAAATTGGTGGAGACCTTCGTCTTGGCCTCCTGTTGAACGGACTAAAAGTCCACACCCCTAACTGGATGGCTCGAGCCGCCATCTTGAATCAAGGGTGCGCGAAATCAGTTTTTTCATCATATCTCGACGACTATTGATCCTATCGTCACAGAGGTCAGTATAAAAATGTAGATTACTAAATTCTCTACAAAAAAGGTTCCATTCATTTTTTCAATATCCTCAATAGTTTTTGAGTAATACACGGCTGAAAGTATCGATATTTTTATTTCCCGTCCCAGCCTGGTGTATTCACTGGTGTATTAGAGAAAAACTATGGAAGATACGGCAAAAATGTATTGAACCTTTTCTGTAGAGAATTTAGTAAGCTACATTTTTTATAATAACCTCTGTGACGATAGGATCAATAGTTGTCCAGATATGATGAAAAAACTAATTTCGTGCACCTTTGATTCAAGATGGAGGCTCGAGCCATCCAGTTAGGGGTGTGGACTTTCAGTCCGTTCAACAGTAGGCCAAGACAAAGATCTTCACCAATTCATAGATCTTTTCTAATTAATTTTGCTATTTTTGCCAATCTGACTGGACTATACGTAGGTATCGAAAAAGGCTCGTGATTCGGTTGCTTGGCTCGAGTTCCGTTTCGGTTCGGTTCGGTTCCTCGTAGGTACGCGAGCCGGGCGCGACCGGAGGTTAAGGTGTTATCTGTTAACACATGGTCAGTCGTTCGAAAAGACGCGTCGGCGCGGAGCGCCCCGACGCTATGTCAAATGGGGAGTGAACGGGCCGATAGCGATAAACGCTAATGCGTTTCTTGGCGGCGGCGTGGCGGGAGACAGGAAATCCGGTTGGGAGACACGAATCGGTTATAGGGTATAAAATAGTCGAATCCACGACGCGAGGATTTTGCAAACATCGATGTCGTTACTTTTAATCGGATCTCACACGCGCCATTGAATAATTGATTTGCGAAAATCGGTCCTCCTTCAGCCATTTTACGTGCTCCCGTTATTCCTTATTCTTCAGGCTTTTACTATTCGATATAAGCGAACATTTTTCATTAATTAGATGAGATCTGATAGAAAGTTTACAGATTTATTGAATCTAGGGATTTTCACGAATTTAAGCTCCATTTAGCTACGATTTTATTTGAAAAAAAAAATGGGTCTTATCAAATTTTGTCACAAACTACACTAAAATTCGATGAATTGTTGAGAAATATCAAAGAATTATGAGACTGAATTCAAGTTTGAAGTTTCGATTTTTTTTTTATTTTTTTTTATTCTCTGGACAAATTTGGTTATTCAACAATTTTATTAGAATCAATTAATTTCGATAAAATTCAACGATTCAACTTATCAGTTTCGACACTAGCATAAATATAACTACGGGGTATCATTAGAATTCATGAAATTCCAATATATTATAATTTCACCAAATTTCAAAATCCGGATCATTCCGCAATCATAACTGTGACATGCTCAATGAGAATATCATGGATACGGTTGAAACGATGATAATTATCCACGTATCAATATAAATTATTACAGAATCGAACATCGAAATTATGTTCAAAGAGTCAATTTTTCATTTTTTTTTTACACCGAGGTGGTGAAGGAAGATCCAAAAGGGACAAAAATATGAAAATAAAAAATAAAAAAATTACCATAGCGTACTTCATTAGGTTCTTGAGAAGGAAACGCAGCGGTTTAATAAATGACGAGCGACACGCGTCGTCCCCAGGGACATCTCGCCAAACGGGAAGAGAGGAGAGCCATCGATCAACCAACCGCGACTGCCTGCCCCGTGGGACCTTTCTCTCTCGACTGTAATATACTGTTATACCATACTCCTGGCTATATACACATATTATATACAGGAAAATATACCGACAGGATTTCCTAGCTGGCTGCGACTACAGTAGAACCCCGTAGACTCAACCTGAGCTGCGCGCGCATCCGTCTACGCTCCGTAACTGCAGGAGTGGGGGAAGTCTGGAGAATTTTGGGACGTGAATATAATCTGAACGCGTGAACCGATCTTTGAAAACTTTTTTTGGACGGAAAGCAGGGATATTTAGCTTCAATTTCGTGCTTTGAAAGTTCGAATATATTCATTCCATTCGCTGAGACACTTGATTGACGTTTGATTGAATATTTTTCGTTCCAAGTGAAAACTCGATAAGTTCTCGAAATTCAAAATCTTTACGAACGTAAAAAGAGGTTATTTATTTACTCGAGGATTTGGATTTACTTCGAGGACCCTGTATCTCATCGACAATAAAAGATTTTCTAATTCTTCTGAAACCAAATTGAAGTTTGATTCCTCTACTTTTCAGGAAAAACAAGTTTTCTAAAATCAATCAATCTGATTTTTTGTGCGGGTCCTCCGTGAGTATCCACTAGGCTGGCCAGTCGCCGTTGTTGTACTACCACTAGGTGGCCAATTTCCAAAAAACCGACCAGCACCAGAACAATCTTTGATTTCGAAGATTCCTAAAAAAATCTGGCATAGTGATTGCTCGATGAGAATACTTTTCCCCCTTTTCTACATACTGAAACTAGTGAAGCTAATTATCGGTGTTGAAATACGACTCGAGTATGTAACGAAATTAATCGCCCGTCTATTCGTATGGATAAAGGTATCTGTTAGAGTAGCTGGAAAAATGATACCGCGTACAGGAATAACACAGCATCCAGCTCGCTTTCGAGTTATATATTTCTCATTCAAGATAAACTCAAGTCACGGTAGATTCTGGATGGGTTGGGTTAGGTTTTGTCATTACCGGTTGAATTTATCAGCTTTTTCTTCAAGGGATTGTCAACCCCTTGGAAAATCCTGACGAACGAGGAGACGCGAGGACGCGTCACCTTCGTATGATATATCTTTTGCTTCTTTCACGAAGCTAGAATTTTTCATCCAACTTTTTTTTTTATTTTTTATTTTTTTATCTCGATGGAAGAGCTTCTCTTCATTCTACTTTATATTCGGTGTAGGTATATTTTCCCGCATTAGTATATACTCCTCGAAAAATCGTCAATGGATTTTCTTACTCCTCTTCCGCCAACGCAACGATCCCGAGAGAAATCATCGAGAAAGCTTCGATCATTATTCATCCGTTAATTATCGATCATTCCAGGATGCACCGAAGGGCCGACTAAATTTCGTATCTATATATACTACACCGCCATTTTTCTCTATGAATTAGAAATGACCCGAGGGTAGTAGATGTGTTTGTGGAAGGAATTGATTAATGAATCCGTTCGTCACGTGTCGAAAGTAGGCGTCACTCTTGTTCTCCTCGTTAATATCGGACGTAACTCGACCTCCGGCCTGTCTATCAATTTTTTTTTCTTTTTAAAAAAAAAGAGCTCGTGAAAACGGTGTGAAAAATTGTGAAACATTCGAAGTGAGCCGAATGTTGCGGAGAACTATTGAAAATTAGCGGGTTTTCAACTTCCGGTTCTTTATCTTGTTGTCATTTGTTTCGAATTTCGCAAATTTCAATTGAGATTCTTTATCAGCGATTGAAAAAATGTTCGAGTCCAAATTTTCATCAAAATCAAAATATTTTTAGTTAATTAACATTTTTTTTGGAGCATATCGAATATGCAAAATCACAAATTTTGCAAAACTGACTTCAGATTCGTGATCAGCGATCCTAAAAACCAAAACCAATCGCATTCCGGTTCAGATATACGAACGGGGAGGGGTTGCGTAAAACGAGGCCAAAAAAGAAACCAGCTCCTCCGTGATGGAGAAAAAGAGGCCAATAAACGGATTCAGGGTAAAAATGACAAAAAAATGTTAACGAAAAAAGGAAAACTATCGACCCGACGGGGAGGAATCTTCACAGAATCCGGTGGAAGAACGTCATTAGAGGATTTGTCATGGGTGAAAGTAACTTAAGGTCGAGATTTTTCTCGAGTAACGGTACGCTAATGCGTCTCCAATAAAAAACTCTCCTCCTTCGTTTCGGTGATAACAAGAGGGTGGCGTTTCGATTCTGAAAAGTCTTACAGAGCCAGGGGTGTAAGAAGAAGGTAGCGTTGGCTGCTTTCCTTAGGAAATGAGACGACAAAAAAATCCTGGGCTGAATCTGGGACGAGGAATGAGTGGAGAACTGGAAATAAGGGATGGATTTGAAAAAAATCTTAATCTTGACGCGGTTCTGGGTTTCACCAAAAAAAACCTTAGCGCAGAAGGTGGATTTTGACTGCGGAACCCCGGGTGTCGTAGTTGTTCGAACGGAAAGAAGCCATTGATTCGAAAATAAGTTGAGACTGAGAAGAGAAATTGATGGATGTAGAGAGGAGAGAAAAGGCAGATTTTCGAGAACGAATAATAATCGCGAAGATCCTACCCCTTCTGACTGGCGTAAGAAACTTTAAAGATTTCGTTTCACGCGAAAGGACTGAGGAAAAGAGGAGAAAAAGAAGAGGCATAAATAGTGACCGTAGCAGCTCTTCATGAATGAGAAGATTACGAAATCGAAACGGTCAGAGTCATGACTAGGGTATAATGAGTGACTTGAGTGAAAGAATCATTGAAATCAAGAATTGAATGCGATAAAATGGTCTGGTCACTTCCAGTCAGCTTTTCTATGGCAAAGTGTTGAACCGTAAAAATACGTGGATACGGGTATTAGTACTACGTGGTAGGATTGACCGTTTCACAGTTTCCGCTCGTCCCTTTTCGTCCAGCAAAATCCAAACTCTGGTAGTTCTGCTCAGATAGCAGTGGACATTTCGTTTATGTCAAGGAGACCCGACAGACTTAAGCTCTCTGCCAATATCGCACCCCGAACGATTTGTATTTGGGGAGAGAAAGAGTGAGAGAATTACTGCAGAAGAAGAGACCGGGAGCTACCCTCTCCGGCAATCCGTAACCCTTCACTTCCTTCCCTCGAGAAGACCAATTTTAACAGAATCGTTCACCGTTTGTCGACCACCGCAAATTCCACGATCTAACACAGATAGAGGTATTCCAAACTCTAACCCCACCAAATTTTAACCAAAACCCCAAATCTACAATCCAGGAAGATCAAACCAAGAAATGCGAGCTGTGGAGAAAATAAAACAAAGTTTCATTCCAGAAAATCATAGAAATGAAACAAAAAAACTATGAACAATGATCCACTTTCCACCCTAGGGCCTTTTTTCATCACACTTGTGCACTTTCAAATTTGGCTCAGTCTGACTTAAACTCTTCTAGTTCCAGATTTAATAATAATTTTATTGGTAAGAGAACTTTTTCATCGATGCAGAACCTAAATCCGACGATTATATGCCTGTGAAACTCAGTCCTGAATTTTTCTACAAGGTTTTGGCAAAAAAAGAGCCCCACGTTGGGCGCTAAATGAATCGCCACTCAGTAGCTCGTAGAGTACGATTACAGCACTCGCCTTCGGCTCGTGTTGAAATTCACGATCATGGGATATCGCCTGCTTTCAGACGATCCCATAAGTCTGAGTGTTCATCTTTCGCATTAGGAATATTATCCTATTATCGGCTTTTAATTTTCCACCACTAGAACATAAAACCGCTAGTATAATGTCGTTAATACCGCGTTTATTAAAAATTACCTCAAGAATTTTCTCCCTCCTCGGTTCCTCTCTGTCTTCGAACACGTTCGGGCAAGGGGTGCTGGAGTGGAATGACAATTTAATTAATAAATTCAATGACACCGCGAGACAGTCTATAGCGAGTTACCACCAGAGGCTGTGAGAAGAGAAGAGACTACTTCATATCTACCCCGTTGATAATTATCTCGTCATGTTCCGAAGCCTGTAATCTTTGTCAGGCCGTGATCAAAGACGAGGCGAGAGAGCAGCTAGACGTTCACTAGTCGTCTGTACGTCTTTAGTTTTCAATTTAACCACCGTATCAGGCCAATGATCATAAATTACATTCGTGAACCAATTCCGTTCGACGTTATCAACGAATGCGATGCTTATCGGCGGAGCAAAAAAAAAAGGGAAGAGAAAAGAGCGTGAGAGGAAAAGGGCCGAGGGAATATTGCGAAACTTTTTACAAGTACGTTGGTTGCATGACCTTTGACAGCAACAACGGGTTGCATAGAAAATACACCCCTCGTGGTGTGCAGACGCTTTTAGTCCTTTTAGTCCTTCTGGTCGTTTTCATCGGTTTTTAGTTCCCGTCACCCCTTTTGGCCCCTTTTAGCCCCACCGTCGTTCAACGACGTTCTATAGATCACATGGTTCTATGGAACTAGCAGTGCCTATACTAGCTAGAGGGGATATAACGGGTTCAACGTAATTTTCAACGCAATCTAGACTCGGTCCTACCTTGTCGTCGACGGGGTGATGTAGAACTGCTATTATATGCATGAAAAGTTCCAACCCTGTACGAAGATATTGCGAAAGAGGGTAAACATTTTGTAGGGTAGATGCGCCATTTTTGGCCCATCAGTTGGATCCGAAAAAGGAAAAACACACTTCAAGCTTTGATGGGTGGTGACTCATAGTCATCGAATAATTTGGTGAATTGTAACATGGTGGCCACTGGTCAGGAAATTCGAATAATGGTCAGGACAGTCATGGAAAAAGTCAGGGAATTCGAAAAATGGTCATGACAGTCATGGAAAAGTCAAGAAATTCGAATAATGGTCAGGACAGTCATGGAAAAAGTCAGGGAATTCGAAAAATGGTCCGGACAGTCATGGAAAAGTCAGGGAATCCGAAAAATGGTCATGACAGTCATGGAAAAGTCAAGAAATTCGAATAATGGTCAGGACAGTCATGGAAAAAGTCAGGGAATCCGAAAAATGGTCCAGACAGTCATGGAAAAGTCAGGGAATCCGAAAAATGGTCATGACAGTCATGGAAAAGTCAAGAAATTCGAATAATGGTCAGGACAGTCATGGAAAAAGTCAGGGAATTCGAAAAATGGTCCGGACAGTCATGGAAAAGTCAGGGAATCCGAAAAATGGTCAGGACAGTCATGGAAAAGTCAGGGAATCTGAAAAATGGTCAGGACAGTCATGGAAAAGTCAGAGAATCCGAAAAATGGTCATGACAGTCATGGAAAAAGTCAGGGAATCCGAAAAATGGTCATGACAGTCATGGAAAAAGTCAGGAGATCCGAAAAATGGTCAGGACAGTCATGGAAAAGTCAGGGAATCCGAAAAATAGTCGGGGAAAAGTCAAAAAATTTTATAGTGATACAAAATGAGACAGAATGAGAGATCCCTAGGGATTTTCTTCCTTCCTCGCGCGGAAATCTTGATCAATGTAGATAGTATTCTCAAAAATCATTCTCTTTCACCATAATTGATTCAACCAAAAACAAGTAATCGACTATTAAAAACTGGGCAGAAATGGGGCTCCTAGCCTATGTCAGAGATTTTTTCCAGCATACCGATTGTCTTCGTGTTAATATAATTGAGAAATTGTAGACACAGAACTAGAACAGAAGAAGAAGAGAAAAGTTTTGTCACGATTCTACGCCACCCGGTGATATTCTTTGGTCCTTTATTCCTCGTAGCACAAGAGACGAAGTAACGGGAGGATCGGGTTGTTTGAAAAATAAAGTGGAGTTGAGGTGGAGTTAAAGAACAAAGGCAGTGTTTCAAAAAGTTTTGAATTCAGGGTCTCGGGGATCAAGTCCTGGGGTTAAGGGTGACTTTTGTCCAACTTTGGTGTATTCTCTTTAATTCGCCTCTCTTACCTCTACGGTTTTATCGTATAGCTGCAGAAATATAATGCATCGCGAGTCGTCTCATTGTATCACATCGCAATATAGCCGTCTATTCTGTATGCTACTACTGGCTAAAGAAAAACGAAAAATAATCCTGCAGGATGGGGGGATGGAAATATGACGTTGAAAGTTTGTAAAGACTCTCGTCGTCTCCGGACGCATCCTTGAAAGTATATGCAGCTTCCCTTAGCCGTCCAAACCGGAGAAGCGAGTTACTCTTTTATTAGAAAGGGAGATAGGGTTTCCTAGATGAGAAACTTTTCCATCCTTTCTATAAATTTTTACGTTTCATCTCATCTTTTGTTTTTACACAAGACACTTCAATTAACGTTTCTCTCACATTTTTCATTTTCATAATTCCAGGAGTCAAGATTAGGGGGAAGTCCTCTGTAAAATTTTTTCACGAGGGACTGTCGTCTCCCCCTAAGAAGATAAACATGCTCCGCTTATTCTATCTCTCGGTAAAAATCTCTTCCTTTTTATACACTCTCACAGTTGATACGCTTATCAAACCGAGTTATCCTTCTTTGGCCACAAACACGAGAGCGAAATGGGTTTGAGTGTTAAATGGAATCACGGTATGGTTTTCAATAACCGGAACGTAATCCTCTGACGAAGCAGCACATTTCTGATCCTTCAAAGGAAGTGGGAATACAGAACTCGTTAAATGCTCGAAGCTTCGCCATTCGCGAACGAATAAGTTCGATCATTCAAGAGGTTGGGCTCCCATTGATGCCCAAAAATGGTCATTTTCAGAGGCCTGATGAAGTTCAAAATACCGAATGAGCGGTTTTACACTCATTGCCACTGTCAGTTTACACATTGAACGTGTCCAAAAAAGGTTGAACCATGAGAGATCTAAAAAAACTACTGGATCAATTGGCTTGAAATGTGGACTTGAAGTACGGTCCTACAATTGTTGAACTATCGTGTGCTTTTGTGATTAACATTCCATGACTAGGAGCAGAAAGTGAGTTTTTTTTCTCGCTTGTCCATATCGTCCGGGTTTGATCGATGATGAAATTATCGCTGTGGTAACAGGCACACACTAGAGGCCGAAGTTTGGCCAGAAAAACGTTCCTCGGTGTTTAACTTCATGGCTGATAATTCAGGTAGGAAGACGTGAAGAATGAGATCGAAATTTATTTCGCCATAATTCCCGGTCGGATAGTGGATATTCACCGATATGCGTCTCATGGGTACAGTAATGGTCCCTACAGTGGCTACCCGTAGCGATAACCGATCTCACATCTTGCCCTGAGTATGTTTTGTTCACCGTTGCAAGAAACGCCTCGGGTTGAATTATCGGAGGCCTCGCAGGATCCCGGGGGTCGTTTTCTTCCAAACTTGTATAAGAGGGTACAAAAATAAGGAGTTGGAGAAGAATAACCGTTTCTCTCGATTTCAGAGTATCAATTTGATCGGCAATAATTAGCTGGATCACGCTGGGTCATTTTCTCAACCGTACGAAAGGGGATGGAAAAAAAAACTCAAGGGATGGTTTTCAGCTTAGTCGGGGTTCAAGTGTTCGAGCTTGCCGAGGTCGGTACTGCTGACTCACGCAAAAGCAACCAAAAGAAAGGATAGGGTTTGTCATTTTTCTTCCAGAGGCTTCAACCCTCACGGGAACTTCTTATCTCTCGGTTCCTCCGCCGCCGGAGGATCAGCGAATTCAATTTAATTAAGATACCGCAAGCTGCTGCTGCACCAGCATACATGACACAGGATGAAAAAGCAGCCGGTAAAAAAATCCAGTTGGGCTTCATCATCCTGAGATCGTGCTTTGATTCTGACAAGAAACGTAGCTCAGCTGGTAGCGCGAACAACTCGAGTTGGGATTTTTTCCAAAAATTGAATGGTAACTAAAAGTTGTCTAAAAGTCGTGGGATGGACGGCAAATGAGTCACTTTCTGACATCTAAATCTTGTCTCAGCTCTAGTCGTCTATAAGAGACCAAAATACGACTTTGAGGGTTAAAGCAAGATTCAGACATCCTGTCCATAAGACAAATTTGCAAGAACTTCTAGTTCTGCGCTGTCTGGAGAACCACAGAATAATCCAGTAATAATATCTTGTGCTTCATTGGTAGATTCTGGGAAACAATAGACGACCATCAATCTGGAATCCTTTGGCTACAAAGCGATGGAAAAAGGACGAGATGAAGTGGAAGAGGGGTTGAACAGTTTGATAAAATAAAACTAGGATCGTGCGGAACCGCCCTCTATAAAAAGCTTGCTTTACAAGCTCGCAAATTTCGGGGTTGTATGAATATACCGTGGTTTGCCCGTTTTCCCTCGTTCCAACTGCCCCAGCTATTCTCTACCCCGACCATACTGGATCGGCACGGGCTCATAAACGCTGGAAACTTGAGAGACCCCTCCTGCTCCGCCCCAAATCGGGATGAAATATAGCCAACTGAAGCCAAAGACAAGGATTCACGTGGGGATACAACAAATCCTGTCCAATGTCCCGAAGGAAATACTTTAAGGTGAGACGATCAGTTCAAGATTGCGATACGTGAAGCAGTGAAGCTGATGCAAATATTTGTAACATTTGATACACGTTTGTGATGCCGAATTGACGGACCGGTAGGCATTTCGAGAATGCAGCTATCAATTGTTAAATTCACAATCGACTCGCTGAGTAATTTTGGAGGTCATTCATTCAAAATTTGTGCACTGCGTGATCAAATTATTGTATTTCAACGCAACAATTTGGATGACTTCGATTCAATCATCAGAATATAATTTCGTTTGATGATTTATCGACGAGTTAAAGTTCATAGAGATGACGTAGTGACAGCTCACCATTGACCGCAGTACATGAAGGCACCATGTACACAGTATAGCTTCGGAAAACTTTTTGACCTCACCGAGATTCGAACCGTGTTCGTCGCATTTGCTCGGCGATTTTCTTGTCATTTATGAGGTCAGATGAACACTGTACGTAGTAATTCGTAGTCTGAAAACGGGTTTAGTAACCCACAATATTCAAGTGAATTCCTAAGTCAATTTGTCATTCGGAACGAGTGAAGTTCAGGACTTATTTTGCGAATGATAATTGATACTGATGAAAATTAATCATTACGTAAAAGAAGATTGTGATCATCAGTGATGAATCAATCATGTTGCGTGACGTATGGAAAATTGTCAGCAGGTCTTCAACATTCAATGTCCCATGTATCAAATTCTAGGACTGAGTTCCAGTCGATACCGCGTACCTTATACCCTTAGAGCGTTACCCTTATCGGAGTATCTTTCGATCTGTTTAATGGCATTGTGGCGGTTCACAATAGAGCCGAGAGTCTCTAACGAGTTGGTATCGGGTCGCCTGCAGCAAGTGTTCGGTATCGCGACCATTAACTTTGACGGAGTCCGGATATTGGGGTCGGTCCCGATCTGGGGTTCAGGATTAAGTATATAGGAAATAGCAAACAGGAAATTGGTCCCGGATGATTAAATTCAAACCACTCCGCATGACCGCTTGGATGCCTCCGAAGTGTCGTCACAGATCATCGACTGAGATAAAAGATAAGTCCGCGATCTCTGACCGTGGATCCGAGTTAAAACGATGCGTATAAAAGCGAAGGGGTTCAGCCCCCTACCTAATGATTCAATTATTTCGCCGATCCGAGTAAGGGGGGTGAGGGAAGGCTGTGGGTTTCTTAATTAAAGGTGAAGAAAATCCTCCATGAATCATCCAAGGGAGCGGTATTTTTGCGGTTCTTGAGCTAAGGGCTCCACCGTTCTCATAATGAGGGTTGATAGCACCACCGCTAAGAAAAGTGGCGAGGTGGACGACGGGTTGGGTGGAGGCACGTTCAAGGAAAAGGGAAAACGGAAGAGGGTGTCGGAGAGGAGAACCTGCCTCTGTCTGATGGAGTACTACCCTGTATATTATCCGCACTTTTGCAAGAATTCTGCCCTAGAGGCTAGAATGAGGAAATAAAATTACGCGTGGAAGAAAATGAGGATAACCGCTGAAGACATCTTTTTTAAATTATTTTTTATCGTTCTTAAAGATTGTACAGCGACTCCTCCTCGGGCTGTTGGTGATCACCTTAACTTTTGATGGCGGATATTAATTTATCCGATCGATAAAAATTGGCAGGCTTCCTGTATCGAATACTAATCAGCGAGGGGGAAGAAAATTCCGAGGAATTCTGCCTTTGGATCAGATGTTTGCGTGTGCTGGCGTGTGAGGAGACCAAATGTGGATTAGGGTGATTGGAGTAACTTTGAGGTTTGAATAATCTCTGGTTGAGATAACGAGCAGGAATAGCTCGGATCGGATCGGATGGGATGAATTTGCCCTAGGAATTCGAGGCACCCTCTACATCGGACCTAGTGCAAATACTGGCTGGTAGTCATCATCCGCACGAGCAAAGCGAAAGGTTAACCACGTGTAACCCTTCAATCGAGGCTAATTACCGTAGAGCTACGGTCACATCGTAGTAATGGAACGCCCAGACGAACCTTCAACGCGAGTCGTTACTCTGCTCGTTTGTACGACGAGAGGAAAACCACATAATGAAAACCGAAAACACGAGAAAATATCATTCGATCCTAAATTAATGAATTTTTTAACGTAAAAAATTTCAATATCAAGTCTGAAAATACGTCGTAGCTTGAAATTCAACGGTAAACGAAACTCAAAATTTTTTTGAATTTTGAGCTTTAATTTTTCAGAATCTTCGAGTTTTTCTCTATTCAATCTCTTAAAATCCCTGTTTGAACAGAAATTTTATCAAGTATGTTGGAATATTGAAAATACTTCGAAATCTTTTGATCCTCTTGAAATCCAAAATCATAAAAAATTTGGTAGAAATTTTTGGAACCCTCTAAAATCTTTCCCAAATATTTGGTATCTTTGAGCTCATCAAAATTCTACGGAATGCTTCGAAATCTTTTGGAATTGTGAAATCCTGAAATAAGATGTACTCCAAAATTGATGAGTGGTCGATCCTTCGAATTTGAATAGTAATAGCTAGCAGTTGGCAATTTTTATTGTAAAGTTTCGCAATTTTTAAATTTCAGGATTCGAGGCTGATCGGAAGCTGTAGTATAAAAATCCGCTTCTGAAGTAAAAGCGAACAATTTTCGAAAATAATTGACAGTCTCAAAGTTCCTTGAGCACGAAAAAATCGCCGAAAATTCCAAAAACGACCCTAAAAACTTTTTCCTTCGGTCTCCAGTGTCTATTTTGTTACGTGACTACGGTCCGGGGTTTGAAAAGCTTACACTAAAGTCCTGGGCGACCCTTGGGTGTCCTGGGCAGAGGTAAAGGTAGAGGTAAATGCCATTCCTCAGCGGTTCGTCGCTTTCTGCTTTATCTCATTCTCCATTCTCTTCCTTTTCCCGTCGGTATTCCCACTTCCTCCAGTCTCCCTACTATACTGCTTCCAACGTGGTGAGCGACCGTCTTGATAGCGTTAGTGTCTTTGAGCGAAACACCGAGGGAAGTCATCTCGGTGTATCTACCACCGCACAACCAGAAGATCGATGAGGCATCCCCATCTCATTCTCGCCCCTCAACCCCTCAACCTTTTTTTGTGATCACGTCTAGTCGCTCATCATCCGACAACGGAATGAAGAAAAGTACCCATAGAAATAACGTCATTCGGACCATCGACTGAAGGCGGACAATAATTTTGTCCCTTTCTGACCGAGGCTGAGTTTTTGTTAACATCAAACTGTAAATTGTGGTCCGGGGTGGTCATCAACCACAGATTACGCCGACAATTATTCTGAACGGGTGATGGTCCCGATCGAAAAAAAAGGACACCACCATTTCCGCGTTAAAGCTGAACAATTTAGAGGAATTAATTCTTGCTATGAAGCGAATTTAACCGACGGGGTTGGTAAAAGTAACAAAATGAAAAGAAAATAATTTTTGCTTTGCACGATCATTAGTCCGGTGGTGAGCTAGAATCCCTTTGGGAACGATTCATCCGCGGTTGTTCTGGATTCACCCCCTCAATTTCTCATCTCCGATACGTAATACATATTTATAATCCAGTATCTCGTTCTTAATTCCACTATAGAGTAATTGAGCCAAGAGGAAACGAAGAATTGAAGAAGAGAAGAGAGTAAAGGGAGGGAAAAGGCGAACCAACCCTCGGCCCAAAGTCTTTACTCCCCTTAATTACGTTCGGTAAATTTTGCGAATACCGTAGAAGAACCACTTCTGATTCGCAAGCGACTCAATTGTCGTTAAGCTCACGCTTCGTTCGCGGATGAACAGACACCGAGAACATATGAACCCCCATCTTCTAATTTCTACAGCTAGCGATGATCGATTTTTTGTCTCCTTTCTTCATTTTGCGGAATAACCAGGGGCGACTTCCATTATCCACGAGACTGTGAGCGCTGCCTCATTCTATTGGCATCCAGAAAGACACCCTCTACCCTCCAGCATTCCTCAACCCCCACAACCCTAAGCGACTTAATCGCGGGGAAGAGACGCTCCGTCTACTTTAACAACGATGGATGGATATCTTCGGCGAACCGTCAGGTTCTTATCGCTCAGATGTGGGTCAGCGCTGAAAACCCGGATAAAAGTTGGTTCTGATGATGATGTGTGACCATATGAAATTTATGTACAGGTTATCAAAACTATCGAACTTTTTGAACACTGTAAGTATGCAAAGCATGTTGTAACATTAGAGAAGCTCCATAGCGCAGGTGGTAAGGGTCTGGTTTAGTAATTTGTAGGTCCGGAGTTCGATCCCAGAACAGGTTTTGCTTTTTTTTTTCAATTTTCTATCATCCTCGAGGATAGCAATTATTCTTCCATTCATTTCACAATTCATGGTGGCCACTCTAAAAATCCCTGACCAAATTATAATTTTTTCTTGACTGTTATTTGCACGAATTAGTGATTATTCAAGTAAGTAATAAATAATGCTCTGAATGAATGGTGAAAGAAAATGATTTTCCTATAGTAATCATATATAAAGACTCGTATATATCGTATAATTATAGAAATTTTCCGTGCTGAAACTGTCAAGAAGGGAGGGGGGTGAATAAATGAAATGGCAATATGTGTGAATGGTTGGTGGCAAATTTCCCGTGGGTTTTATCAGCCCCAGATGCGGCCCTGGGTGGTTGTATATTAACTATAAACATCAGTGGTAGTGGGTGGTTGCAATTTATCGTCACTGTTGTAATTGGCTAGCAATATTCCTTTGTTTCCACCACTTTACTTTCCTCTGGATAAATTATTATTCCACATCCGTAGCGACTTCTGTCTCGGGTTTGAAATTATTCCGACGTTAGTGTTTCCCCGCGTTGTCACTCCCGAAGGCGATAGAGTATGGCGTTGATTAGAAAACAGAAATTACCAAACACTGAGAAAGTTGTATAGGCGAGAATGAAGCGACCCTTACGACCCCGTTAAAATAATGTTGGGCTCATTTGTTATCATTATCGCGGTGTTGGTGCATTTTAGTGACCGGAGATGGTACCAAATCTCCTTTCAGGATTAATTGGCTTTCATTCTCCTTCGGTTTGTTCAGCCATTCACTCGTTACTGGTGATATTTTTATTATCTACTAGCAAAAATGTATTCGCCAAATAGCAGCTTCTGACTGCAGGCCATGCAGTGCGGGCTTGGATCCAATTTAAATTTCAATTCCAAAGCCAGACCGTTCTCTCAAGCACGAAGTGATTTTACTTTACTGACTTACTATGTCTGCACGAAACGATTACAGCGATCAAGATTTTCAGGAATTGGGTTCGAACGACTCACCTGAAACAAAAAAGGAGAGACACAGTGTTAAAAATTTCCCTTGACGTTAAATTTTTTCATTTTTTTTTCATCTCAGATACTGGTTAGTGGCCATGACACCGGTGTGGAAGAAGTTTTCTAATTGCTGATTCGACCTCCGCTATCGCAGCCACCACGGGCCGATTCTCGATTAAATATTCAACATCGAGGGAACAGATATTATACTCGAAATGATAATATAATCAGTCTTGCCGCAGGAATGGAGCAGAGTACCTCGAGGAACTTTCGCGGTATTACATTCTCCTGCTCTCCCACACTTCTTACTTTATAATTTCACTAATTTCTTTACTAAAGTGAAGTCTACTGATTTATAAACCACATCGTTCCTCGAACACTGTCTTCAAAAGTAGATTTCTAATGAGTCTCAATGAAGATTTGACAGCAGAGTCCAACTAATTTTTACCGTTTTCTTACGTGCATCACGAAAAAAGCCCTCGGGTTAGGGAGTATGAGAAAAGCAGGGTGAAAAAAAAGAACCACATCTCGATTCGTTGGTGTAGGTATGAATGTCGATATAGTTGCCCACTTCCTGAATATCCTTCGATTTCCCTCGAAATTTTTCGATCAGACACTCTTCAGGTTCTACCTCCCTTGGCTACTTGACGATAAAATCGATCCACTCACCTGTTTCCCTTATGGTGGTTACCGGGAGGCCCTTGACGCCCCCACGAATTCTCCACCCTTTGCTAACAGACCCTCAACACAGTCCCGAGATGTGAAAACCGAGTTCTCGACTAATGGAAATAAACACTCGTACAGATTATGAGTAACCAGACGAACGGGTAAAAATTTTCCGATTGAATCGACGCCCCCCATCGGGGAGGACGGAAAATAAAACAAAATGGGAGAAAAATACGGCGCAAGTTTTCTCCAGGGTGAAACGAGGTCCTCTTTTTATTTTCCACCACCCGTTCGTGACAAAGGGAGGGCGGTTATATCGCCGCTCAAAAAAGGCATCGAGGGGTTGAAATGGGCGCCGGCTAAAAGCCAGTTGATCTGAATATATGGTCGGCCGTAATGTAAGGAGGCTGGAGGCCGGAGACCAACAAAATTTTCGAATACGTTCTATCCCTCAACGATATTGGCTTATAAATTTTCCACTCCCATCCGCGAAACGGGGGATCTAATGCGGATAAATGACGATTGTTTGTTTCTGTCTCGCGAATTTGATACCGAAGGCGTAGGAAAGTCAGGATTCGACCGTAAATCTGTTAGGAATCCTCGGGTAATCCTAGTCGGCCAGTTAATTCGAATTTAAGCGGCGAAGATCCTTGGGATAGCAATTTAATAAGCGCCTCCAATTCCGAGACTCTGTAACTCCTCCGGGTTTTCGGGAAGGAAAAGGGAAAAGGGATTTCAGGCGATTCCAGGAGGCGAACCCCTCGTATCCTATTTCTGAATATTCCGATCAAAACCTACCCCGTTTGCATTTCGGATCCTAAATTCTAATTCTCGAAACCCCTTTCGCGGTCTTGATAACCCTCAACCCGTCCTCGACCCCGGAAGAGATCCGAGATCCCCTATACCAATAAACCAGTACATTTATTCTTCCCACTGATCCTGATTCATCGAGAAGATCCGCAGAAACGTATAGATAAACCGCGCGCTCGAATATCCCAAATTCTTCTCAATCCACTTATATTATTGGCAAAAGATATATATCCTGATACGAATCTTAAGTAATTTAGTAATGAACTTTTGGACATTTTTTTTTAATCCTTAAGGGTGAAAATGTGCCGAGTTTCAACAAAAAATATTGATATTTGTGGGTCGTTTGATATCTCTGAAGGAAATGATGTCCGAAAGTCAAATTTCTTTCTTCACTCGTGACGATTTTGAACCCGTGTACCTGTCACCACCCAGGATCTATAAGAATACGCGAAATTCCGAAGAAATCCATTCACATTCAGGGGTGACTTGAGTTGGGAAAAAATACAAATGCTTCTGACGTTTCGGAAATGAAAAAAAAAACTAGAATTTTTCCGAGTACTCTGTGTATGAATACGTTTTCTTCAAATTTGGCACATCTTCACTGGTGTTGTCACTCCGAAAGAAAAAAAAATGAAGTGACTCTTGAAATATTCAACCTAAAATATATCAATTTTTGTAGGTAAAAGTTGAGTTTTCTAATATTGCACTAAATCAGCTGTATAAATTCTGCGATCACGTTCATTTGGTAATGTTTTTTATTTATTTCACTCGCAAAATCCAAAATCTGATGAAAAAAAATTGTCGAAGAAGAAAAACGTCAACGAAAAAGAAGAATTCTAGTTTCATCAACTTTGGCAGCTGATATTTCGGAAACCGGTGAACCAATTTCTCTCAAATTTACACAATCAGGTCCTTCAAAAGGGGTCTTCGAACCGTGTGAGTTTCATCAAAAAATGACAAGTCATTTCTGAGATGACTTGAAATCGGAAAGCTGCCACTCTAATCAACTTTCACTGAATACAATATTTGGGTACGGAGTCTAATGTCGGTTTCTGGCTGAAATACCGAGTATCGCGAAAAAAAGAAGAATTTCTTGTGCAGTAGCAGCACAAAATCTGAAACGAAAGGCGTCAAATCGCACAAAGATAGGATCCGCTCAGATGCGGGCAGGTTTGTCGAGGAGCTTTTCAGAACCGGTAATCCGTTAAACCGGAAAATGATGTGTGTGCCTTTACCGTAGCGCTGGGACATTATCCGCTCTGACTGTCGTCATTGGGTTGTTACCGAGTGCAGAACCTGCGACACATCCGAAATGCGAGAAGGTGGAAAAAGCCTCGTTTTTCCATCACCTTTTTTTCCCGTGGCAGAATACATTCTGCGAGGTCAGGTTTTCGTCTGCTGTTACACAACCGAAAAGTTTTCCAAAGTCAAATTGAACGATGTTGCGATGTCAGTAAAATTAGAACCATGGTGACCACTCACCGCAGAGTTTTGAAGCTGAGGGTGTGTTCCGACCACACGGTGATCCAGGAACATAATTGGGGGCCACTCCAGTTAGAGTGGATGTTACAGTTAAAATTTACGAAGGGTCCGTGTAACGTTCGTGTTTCAGTAACCGTCTGACCATCGTTATGCGTTTAATTTGAATGTCGTGAACATTTTAATTCAACATTACATAGAAACATGTTTTTTAAACGATATAAAAATTGCGAGACCCGTCAATTAATTTTCATTACACATTTGTTCAAACGCTACATTTTTACTTTTTTTTACAGAGCCCAGTGAAAACGTGAAAATGGTACCAAGAAGGGTGAGAAGAAGAAGAAGAAGAAGAAGCATGGGTATCTCGGCGAAACAAACGGAAGGCGTCGACGCCTAATTGCTGCGGCAACGAAACAGGAGCAGATCCGATTAGGAGAGAAAATTCTGCAGAGGTAGAAAATCCCGTTTCGCTTACTTGGACCCAGGGACGGAACCGGCTCGAAGCATATAATTGTGTAATCAGTGCCTGGGGGGGAGGGGGAAGACTCGACGGATTAAAACTATTCTTTCAAATAATAATTGAGACGTCGTCGAGTCGACGAAACGAACCCCTTCCTACAGAATTAAACACGAGCCAGCAACGAAATGTAAACGTGGAGAAAATTCATACAAACAGAACAAAGAAAGAACAAAAATCGTTATAAATATTCAAGAATTTAAGGAATAATAAACAATGTCACAACCATCCAAATCTAGATTAAGAAAATGTTTATGTGTAACAAGCATGTGTCACGTCTGGTCCCACGGGCCCACCGCTGCCACCAGTGTAACAAGCAGAGCAAGTCACAGCATATTTATACGGGATGGACCCCATATAAATATGCTGTGACTTGCTCTGCTTGTTACACTGGTGGCAGCGGTGGGCCTGTGGAACCAGACGTGACACATGCTTCAAAAATGTCACAAATATGAGAAAAAATAGAAGGATATCGATCATCAAGAATGTAAAATTGAAAATAAACGGGGGAAGAGCGTTTTTTTCCCCTCCGGAGGCAATATTTAACCTGGGTGAAAAAGATCTCCCCCCGATGCAGCGCCATATACGGCATTTGGTGAGATATTGCAAACTTTGTGGCGGCTACAGACCCTGCGCACGGTCACATATCTGGTGAACGTATGTGCCTCGGTGGTTGTTGGGTGCCAGGGTAGTGAACGTCCACGGGAAGTTTGCACTTGGCAATTTCGTAAAGTAACCCCCGTTGATCTCTGCGAACCTTTTTTCCCCCTTCCCTCTACTTCCGTTACGCTTTCAGCTCTCGGTCTCTTCAGGATCTTTTCTCGTACAGACTATATTCGATACATCGTGAAACCCGCGGCCATCTGAGCTGTAATGTGGCAGATAGTATTTACGAAGAAAAATAAACCAACGACATTCCCCCTTACTTTTCAGCCTCCAACCTCCAGCCTTCGGGATCAAGGTAAATAAGATGGGGGGAAAATTCTGCCATCTAGCTCAGTGAATTTACTCCGTCTCAGTCTGTGCTAAGGAGGTCTAAGATTGCAGGTGCCAACTCGGTTTATCCAGTCTGGAACTTGGAGCCTCCTTGTCTTGGTAGTTCGCACTTTAATCACTTGAACGTTGCACACCTTCGAAGACTGTGTCGGGCAGAGTTTCTTGATAATTATCCGACAGACTACCGGAGTCCCGGGGTGTAGAATAACTCTGTGAAACTGCGAACGATGCAGGCGCAATCGGATATCCGCAAATCAATTAACGTCTGATTAAACTGACAATCAAAACTTTGTATAATTCTATGTGAAAATATTATCTGTGAAAATCTCGCGGTTTAAACCAGTTCTGTAAATTTGTTCGTTTGAAGAACTTTTGAACTACGGGTTTCATCAGCATTCGGCAGTTCGCGGTTAGTTATCTACGGGTTGTGTGTATTCCTCGCTGAAAGTCAGAGCTTAAAAAGTTTCATTCTTTTTTTTTCAGTGCAAACAAGAAAGAAGAACTTTCGTGGTGGCCGATCCGCAAGTAGAGAGAACCGGCGCCTCTCGCCACTCCGGCACTTTTAACAGTTTCAACACTTTGACCGCAGTGAGAATAAATGGATAATGCCGGCGGTAAACTCTCAGAGGAAAGACCGTAAAGCACCACGGTAGAGGATGAAAATCGGCGATAGAGCTCGCTAGTGAAAACTGCTAAGGCGTGGCAAGTATTCAAAAAATGTCCTACCCAAACTTTTCATCCTCTTATCGCGCTCAGAGCGTAGAACCTCGTTGTTGGAGCAACGCTCTGATGAAACATCATCAATTTACCCTTTCTTCGTGTTCCAGTCGCATGATCAAGAGCCACTCGTGTCTTCCCATTTCCGTTCGGCTACATCGAGTAATTGAAGATAGGGGGCAGCGCCTCATTTCAACAAGACACAAAGCAAGAGTCAAAGGTGTGTAGAAAAGCGACTAGAAACACGAAGCCTGAGGTGATAAGTAATTGACGTTATTTCCAGAGCTAGCTATAGTCGCGATGCAAATCCGGCAAAAAGGTATCTCGTGATACGGGACAATCATTCAAGCCAGAAAACACAGTCACGTATTCTCACCGCTGCACGATCCAGGCGTCGCTCAGTGTCCCAGGTAAACGCTACAAGCTCCAAGCCCTAGGGGTGCTGGGGGTGTGGAGCGTGAAACCAACACCAGCCACCAACCGGTGTAACCAGAAGTTGAAGTAGAGCTTGTTTCCTGTTCAGGCCTACCGTCTAATGCCTCGTTAGAAACTTGAGATAGTCTGCCTCACAGGCCATCACCGAATTTTGGTTGGTAGGGGTTGGGGGCTGGACGGCTGGTACACACCGCAGACTTTGGGTTACTCCAAGGATACGAGAAGACCAACTTGCTGGGTTAGGGTTTGCCGGATTAGTCGATGCGCTCTATGAGTCCCGAGAATCTCTGAGAAACTGAACCAAGTTTACTTAGCAGACCACAAAGAGGAGACGGCTACCCGCCACAATCAATCTCGAAGGATGATCGAACCCCGATCAACGTTTGAAGCTGCTCAAAGTGTCTCAAAGGAATTTTTGTCATCGAATAGTTTTTGGAGCGATTTTCTAGCCGGGTGTAATTAAGATACGAGAGTGTACGTTGATTATTGTTCATGGTAGCCGTCGGAGGCTTCTCGCATGACAATGGAGGCGACTTTAGTTACTGCAGGGAATTTTCTATGGTATAGAATACCATAATGGACCAAAGCGGCTTAACGAGCATGCTGTATTCAATTTTAACGCGAAGTCATTACTTTTAGTCGTAGGTAGGTACGACGTCTCATTCAGCTCCTGCAAACCGGGGGGTAGGCGATGGCGACACTCTGCCGAGCGGAGTTTCGCGATTGAAAGAGGCTACGCGATGACGACGACGTAGACAGGAGGAGTGTCTCGAGTTGTGTACACAAAGAACGCGTACTACCCACGTTAACAAACGCCCCTAGCGTCCCAGTCCACACTTGCAATGAGCCCCTTCTGAAAACACTCACCCATTTTCTTCGTCGTACCATCGTGAATCCACCCTTGCAACGTTCTACGGGAACGAGATTGCAGCTATCTTTCCCCTCTTCGCTCTAGCAAGTGTGTCTTAACCGTTAGCGAGGTGAGTATATGCGAGGCAGAATGCCGCCAATACAAGGCAACAGATTTCATCCATTTTGGACATCCTTGAAACTTTTTGAAAGCTTCTGGAATCATTCTACAGATTGACTAATCTGGTCGTCATACACTACAATCGTAGACGATTTTTAGTGTGATACTTTCAATAGTTTCTGATTCCAAACGCCCAAAATTTGACCTCGTGTGGAAGAAAGCTTATCCCACTTGATAAAAGCTGACTTCTTTTTTTGGAAACATGTGAAACTCTGTTGATTTCTCTTCCTCAATATTCTCCAGTTCTTCAAAGTCAAACCAATCCCAATATCTCGATATCGTTAATACAGTTTTGAAGTTTAATTGCCACTCGCTTTCTGATCGTTGTTCGAAGCTGACGATCCTCTGCTTTTGGATCAATAAGCGAAGGTAGGAACAAGTCTTGTTGTTTCAATCTCTCAAGTACCTGGCGGGCTTGTCAGTGTTTAGGAATTTACCCCATGTCGAAGCTAAAGCCGAAGTCGAAGCTTGCCCATTACGTACAAAGATAAAAGTTCAACCAGAAACACGACTGTCTCAGAGGGTGCGAAGACTGGACTTGACCGTAGGTTAAAACTCCCTAGAGATCACCGGCACCGTCAGGCCAAAAGTTACACCATTACCGGATAGGGGTGATAAAGGTATACAGAGTGCCTTGGCGATAACTTTCGCTGCTCTAACTCCTCGGAGTGCTATTTTTATACCTTGAAGAATTAAATCCACCCCCATCCGAGTGCAGCGGAGGCCCCGTTATGGGCCGATCGCATTTTTCCCATCCCTTACGCGAACTAGTCGAGGGTGTCCACGACGAATCCGATTTTGATCAACTCTATGATACTTCTTTTTATTGATTCCGAAAGAATATTCCTCCTCGTTGCTTGTTATCTTGATGTGAACGTATTTCAATTTCAAATTGCGTAATAACGGTTTTTTAATTCCACGACGAGCCTGTCGCCGTTGAGTGAAGTGACAAATTATTATGAACCTGAACGTCACGTCACCTGGGAAGTTTAATAATCTTTTTATTACCACTCGAATAAAAATTGAACACTTTCAGAAAGGGATGACGAATTGATAAGGGGAGAGTGTCGAGGGTTCGGAAAGAATCAATAAAACATCAAACTATAGGAGAATAACCCTCCGTCTTTTTTTTTATCGCCGTGTTTGATTCGGCAGTGAAAATACGACCGTCCAAAATATCTGATGGTGGGTGATCTCTGTTGATGTTTGAACGTAAAACTTGTATACGAGGTATTTCGACCCACTTTGAACCGTCGAATATATCTTCGAATGTCCGAAGAAAACCCTGAGCTCAAGTTGAGAAAAATGACAAACAATTTTGAGGAAAATTGATTCCTTTCTTCTTCTTCTTCAGGCGAAGCAAAAAAAAAACGTGTTAATCAATCGCGTTTCGGGAAATAATAAGAAAAGTTGATTATAATTAGCCCAAGCGAGTCGATTCATCCGATAGACTGTCCGTCCCGTCTTACCTCTAGGGAGTTGTTTTTATGCTCCCTGTTTTCCTTTCCGAAGAGGTATTAGGCCTTGCTTAGCCGGGGTGTGATCGATCGGGCCAAAATACCCCTGAAGAGGTATATTTTTCGTCTTTATTTTTCTTGAGTATAGATCGGTTGGTTGATACTTCGGGAAGTTTCGAGTTCCCGGAAGGACGGAAAATTCAGTAGACGCGAAACCCTTGCGAAACCTGAGTCTCGCCTTTGTGGAGGGCGAGAGAGAACCGAACCTCTGCGGTCGTTGGGTTCATAATCCTCAGGAAAAAGATTTTATTGTCTGACTTATAATCGCAAAACGTGTAACATTTCTCTCTCTCTCTGTCTGTAAGACCCTGAGGGGAGGTAAATCCCGGTATTGGAAACAATAATACCTCCGCAAAGACGCCCAGAGGCCACTTTAAGAACGCCGGTAGAGAGCTTCATGAAATATTTATTCGCAGCTTTGGTTTCGGCTACACTTCGAATCGATTCAGTGTTGTGTCTACAAATGGAAAAGATTGTGAGAAACGAATACCTACCCGGATTTATCACGGTCCCGGATGATCAATAATGTAGGTATAAGTATGCTCACAGCTGATTTCAGGGGTTCTGTAGACTGTGCCTTCATCATATCTCGACCGAAGGAGGCTCCTTTGGGTATTCGGAAATGGCAAAGTCCCCGGAACCCCGGGGAACTATTCCATGTCGCAAAACTTCTTGCATGAGGTAATAAGACTCCTTTTTGTTCTACAAGAGCTAAGGACTCAATGAATGTTGCACTGACCCGACTGCAGATATCTGGATGCCATATAATCCCCTGGTTATATCGGCGGCTGGGAACGCAAATTTTCATTCAACGTTCAAAGTTCTCCCATTAATAGTTTCCGAGGAAATATCTCGAGGATGAGAAGATCCGAGGTCTTAGGTGGTCTGAGGACTTTCAGACACACACACAGAGGCAGCGGGTTCTGCAACTTTCCACAAAATTCATCCGTCTCACTGCACTGTCACTTCCAGAGCGGTGTGCGTTTCCTGTGGCACTGAGATAGGCGTCATTTTTATCGTTTCGAAAATTTCGAATTACGGACCCGGCGGGTACCTGGTGGTAATCTCTGTCGCAGTATCTGCCGCAGGTATCCGCACCATCCGTAACCGCAAAGGTTTTGGACTGGTTCGTGGCGGCCCTACCATGCCTCCAGAACACAATGGTATTGTGTCCGGAGCATGCCGGGCTCGGTGGCCTCTGAATTATTACAGCCACCCTGTCCCAGGGTGCCCCGCACTGGCGTCTAGTTCCTTCCCAGGTTCCCATTCCGTTCGGTGCCAACGAACGTCTCTATCTTCCTCCCAGCTTCTTCCATCCCTCCGTCTTCTTCCCGGGCGAAACATAACTCAGAAACTGAACACTCGGGGTGGTGGTGCAATTGTGCTGTGTCGGGTAAGACTTTGTCTTTTTACCGGCAAGTTGAACCGACATAGTCGAAAAGATGGCACTTTCGGAGCCTCTCAGACTGCGCGCACCTCACTTTACCTACTTCATGCAAATCTGATGTCACTGGTTGTGGGAAGCTGTGTACCAACCAGCCCATCCTATCCAGCAATTCCATTAACAGGCCACCTGGTGCGCGTTAGAGTGCATTGGTGTTGGTTTTGTCATGGTAAAGTAGTAGAAATGCAATTGGCAGACGCTAGTTGAGCTGTGCGTGGAATATTTTCACTCGTGTATTAAAAAGTTTTCTACCACTGGCAGAGTGAGTGAGTGCAGTGAAATAGGGATGCATTCTTTTTAGAGACGAAGTGATGACGCGAGGCGACATGGCGTCTGGGCGTTGTAACGTTGCTTCGTAGACACAACTTGCACGAGGAAGGAGGACACATCAAAGAACGGTAGGTAGGTACACGAAGCAAGGTTTTCGCAAGGGGGAAAAAAACCAAGCGTCGAGTCGTTCAGCGTCGTTGAACGTCGAACGACAGCAATTTTCACCCGTTCTTTCCTCAGAACCTATACTAATGCGACGTTTCACAGTATACTCGTAGTGGCGCTGAGCTCTCGAGGTGAAACTCGAGTCCCTCTTTCATCCCAAGGCTTGAGACCAGGGTGTGTTTGTGTGGGTGGATTAGAAGCAACATTTTCTCTACTGGCTTCTGCAGAGCCCGAAAATAACCCTTTTCAAATATCAAACTAGGTTTGGTTACTCGGATCGAGGAGCTTCTACGATGGGTATCAGAGTCCGCAAACTGGGTAAAAGGGAACTCCACGGTTCTGATTTGCTTTGAATAATAACTCAAAGGGGTGACCCATGCTCCCAGGCGCGCTACCTTTGCCTAGCCAGAATTCACCTATTTTCCACCCTATTCTCCGGTCCCGTATACGACAAGGGATCCAGACCGCGTGCCAGTGCCCAATATATGCTTATGGTTTCATACATATTTCAGAGTGCAGAGAATCATACTTGGTAATTTATCCGCGGGGTTGTTTTGCCGAGGTATCCGTTCGGCCCCTGACTAAACTGCGTTTGATATCGTGTCTGGTAACGCGGCGTTAATCCGGAATTAATTAATGGTTAAATGTGAAAAGAAAGAAGGCAGACAAGTTTTGAAACAATTAAACTGATTCCACGAGTAAATAATTTGATCCATCCATTCCGACGACATACCTTCGGGGAGAGATGCCTTTGACATTGGTCTAACCTAACGCGTGCGGCACGCGGATCAAAGCGAACTGTTAGGTGGCGCGTGTGATGGCCGGAAGTCATAGGCAACCGGAACAGGAAATGAGCTCGAGACCAGAGAAACAATGAGGAACACGTGCGATCGTGGGTTCTCGGTGCTTCCACGACTAGAATCGAAAACGTTTGTACCTTGGATATACAAAGCACAATGGCCGTCCATCTGGAAGACCTTATGGCGACACAATGCGTGCCAGATTGCGCCGACTCTCCTTCTTCAACGTGAAAGAATATCGTCTGCATTCTAGAAGTAGAAAAAATGTCCTCGGAACTCTAAATGAGTCGAGTTTCATCATCGATATACGTAAACAGTTGGGGTTCTGATTACTGAATGTGATACGAAGTTCGTACGTCTGGTAGTTTCTTCGTGCATAAAATAATCTTGCATGAAGTAGTAAAACTCGAAGAAGAGACAAAACAGAAACGCCCGTCTTGGACAAATAGGTATTCGACCGGATGGTCCGGAGCCCTCGTCATCAGACACAAAGCAGAACTCATCTCGGCGTGATTATTATTCTTGGTACGATATAGTCGGGCAGGAACGAGGCTTCCAGATTCTGGTAGTGTACCATCGACCCTCTTCCGAGTCCCGCGACCAAAATTCCGCAGGGATGTCAAATGATACGAGACTCTAAAGTCTATAGATAGTTGAGGAAATTCCTGGTTTAATAACCAGGTCGCGTTCGGTGTAGATCTGGGGGGAATGAAGTAGCGACACTTTCGGTGCAGACTTCCCGCTGCCTTTCTTCCCTTCCATAAATGAAAACTATAAATCCCCACGGGCCGAGAAGCACCTTCGCTCACAATCATAGGGTTAAGTACTATCAGTTGAATGTCCGAAAATCAACGATCTCGAGTCACTCTTAATTGCTTTATTGATCTTTAAGGGCAGAAAAATGAACCCGTCCTCGACACGGTAGTTGAAACTAGACACCGAGACCTGGGTACCTGAACTTTTGTCCCTTTCGCAATTAGCCAACTTTAACCAGTGCAACTCCGAGAGCGTGCGTCACATTCATTCATTTACCTGCTGCCTACATTGTAAACGAGTGATGAGAAAAAACCTTTTCCCCAGTGTCAAATGAAAAAATTAACAGACGAGACTTTTTTATAATTAACCTAACCAAACGAAATTGCACTTTCGTGTCTCGGTGTGCAGAATAAAACTGGAAAAAAAAATTACACCTCGAAAAGGCAGAACAGATTGAATATATTCTACGGGGGTTGGTTCAGAGCTCAGGCCGTCTATGGCTAGCCAATCGGTCGATCATCTTAACCCGTGACCGAGATATCAGGAATTAAATGTGGAAAGGAGGATGCGGTGGGAAAGAATTTTATGCTAACCAAGGATCAAGGATCCCCCCAATTCCGGACGATGAGACCACTGATTTCAATTTCTTTCATATATCTTGTGAAATTGATTTTGAAAAAAATTAAGGTGTGAAGTCGATTGCAGTGATGGCGGCGATTCACTTTACACTCGATGAATTGGCGCATCTAAACTATCATACATGAAACGAGAATACGTCCATCTACGTGAAAGGAATAACAAAACAAGTCACGAATTGAAGTTGAGGCTCGAAGACAGTTTCAATTTATTCGCAAGGTTGCCTTCTAGCCCCCCTGCACGTCCCGGTCCCGGTATCGGTGTTAAAACCGACGGATTAGGGGTAAAATATCGGAAATACATCTGTACAACTGCGGGATGATATATTGAAATGCCTTTGAGGGTGGAAGAAGGAGGAGTACAGTCATGCCGTGGATATAAATTCGTTTTGTCTGATTTTTTCTCTCTTCTTCTTCTACTTTTTGCTTTCATGCTCTCAATCTCTATTTGCACGTACCGTAGGCTGCGATAACGAGGGATCTTCATGTGTGTAATTGTACCGAATACCCGCATTTATGTGGCATAGTTCTAGGGGCTTTTTAGTACCAACCAATTGTCACGGTTATACTATAAAGCTCGTAGAGACACTCGGGTTATGTTTACCTGAGAACATGTAACACAGTCTTAGAACTAACGGGGTCAATTTTCAAGTACTGACTTCAATCCTTGTGTAAGATCCCCCCACCCAACGTTTGATAGAGCTCATGAATAAATTCGGGTAACGTGGTTTGAAGGAAGACGAGATCTTGGAGAAAAAAAAAGATTATAGTAAATTAACTTATGCTTGAATAATATTCATTCGCATAAGTATGTATGTAGATATCGTTTAGACCGAAGTGGCTCACGGGACACGGTTGTTAGGGAATAATGGTACGTCCTTGAAAAAAAAAAGGAAAAAATGAAAAATCCAAGGAACAAGTACGGTGGAAACACGGATTACGAGATTATCCGGCGACCGCAGGTGCAGATTCGATTTAAATAAAATCAAGGTGTTTCGTTTTCGAGGGTGAATTCTACTACAAGGATCTACAGGTATTAAAAATTTAGTTACACCTCGAGGGGTTCAAAGATCCCTAAACTTCCGACCGTAAAAGGTTTCATTCGCATTCATCGTACGAAACATGTTCGAGACTCGATTGGTCGAACCTCACTGATTTTTATTCTTCTCGGTTCAACAGCAATAGAAAAAAAAGAAACAGGAACAGAATCATAACTCGATTATTGTACCGAAATTCTGCCCTTACAACTCCCCTTATTATCAGTATTCTTCTCTCTCTCTCACTTTTATCATGCTATACTATTATCCTACCCCTCCACAAGTACGTGGTTGTCACTTCACCAGTTCTGCAGTTACCCAACTCTTGTTTTACCTCTCTCCCTCTCTCTGTCATCAAACAATGCCGCCAAAACAAACGGGTAAAAAGAAAGAAAAAACATTGTGAAAAAGTGAATAAAAATATAAAAGCGACCAGGGTCAGATATGAGTGAAAAAAAAAAAAAATTATTCTGTCGGAAAAGCACAATTCTGTATAAATTCAAATTGTTTTGATGTATACTATGATGTTGTGCCTTTGAAATATCGAGAGAAAAACAATTCTGCAATATTAAAAGTATTGTTCATTTTGTTTTGTATTGTACTTTTGTGTGTAAAGCACGTTTTGTGCATTTTCAAATGTTGAAAACTACTTCAACATCATTCTCAATGTTGAAAAATACTTTCTGATGCATTTAGAATGTTGGGAGAGAGAAAATACTTGTTAAATGCATGTTCACAGTTCAATAGTACTTTTAAATGCGTTTGAAATGCTCAAGTACTTCAAATGCATTTTTACTGTTGAAAAAAAAAACTTTGCTGTGTGTCTAAAATGTTAAAAAGTACTTCAAGAGCAGTGTTTAGTGGATATGAAATGTTGAAGAGTACTTCATGATCAATTCAAGTTAAGAAAGAGTCCTTGCAGTACATTTGAGATATTGGAAAGTACTCCATGATTTTTTCCAGTTGAAAAAGTACATTTTGTGCGTATGAAATGTTGAAAGGTACTTTGAGTGTATTTTTACTGTGAAATTGTCCTTCTGGTACATTTTGAAAGTACTTCAAGCTCATTTTCCGAGTGAAAATGTACTTTTTCGTGCATTAAATGAATGTTGAACTCCGGTTGTTCACGTATTCAAATCATGGCGAAGTACTTTTGTGTGTGTTTGGATTGTTTCGAAATGCTTCATGATTGTTGACAAGTGATATCAACAAACGTGATATCACTAGTAAAACAGAAATCAAAAATACAAATAATCTTTCCGTTCCTGTTGCATATCTGGTTCGAGGAACTACTCTACATCGTACACAGTTGTGACGTATTTCTGTACCAAGATAATAACGGGCACGACATGGGAGATCTAAACACCGTGTCAGGGTCCGCATGAGAAGATGTTCGCCTGAAACGCTCACGGGCGTATCTTGACAGTAGAGACAGCTGGCTATAAGCGAGTACTAAGAACCAGGGAGAGAGATCTTCGGTAGGTACGCGTCACCGTTGACGGAGTCGACATGGAATGTTCATTAAGAGGTGAAGTAATGTCTGCGGCCTCAGTCTGACTAATTGGAAAGCGTAATTTTACCCAAGCGTATCCGTTATTGTCTGCACGCCCTCCTCAGCCCCCCCGTACGGGAAAACGGAGAAAGGGATGCGGGTGGAAGTGGAAACGGAGTGGAGGCTCTAGCCCAGGTATAGTACCATCAACCCTACCGTGCGGGGATAACCGAACAGACAGAAAGATAGAGACAGAGAATGGAGAAATTGTGGCGATGCTACCTGAACCACCCCTCATCGCATCGGAAAAGTTTATCCGTGCCACCGAACAACGCGATTCGGTGCAAAGCCCGGCAGCTACGAGCTCGAAAACAGTGAATTGCAGACGTTGTTTTTTCTGCAACCCCTTTTCTACCCCCACAAAATAGTGTTCCTGGATTCATTATTGTCTGAAAACGACATCTAGGCAGTATTTCCGGCGTTTTGATGATTTCTCTGTCTCGAAAGGGAATCACGATCCGGTCTGTTACGTAAAACGAGTACCTCTCGGGTTTTCCGTGTCCTACGGAGCAGTCAATCATTACCCGACCGTCCTTCCTTCCTTCCCTGGCGAGACAAAGGGCGAACCGTGAGTTTCGTACGAAGGTAAAGGTTACGAGTAGAAAGGGTTCCTCCACCCTCGACCAAGATTGGTATCGGACCTCCACCGCTCCCCTATCAAAGCCAGATAACGCGTTCCTCTTTCACAGACTCCGGTTCTTGGCTGACTCGCCGAACACGTGGATGTAATTTGCAGCATAGTCCTGCTCCGGGACGTTCTAGTCGTTGAAGAATACGCATTTGGCGTGAATTCGGTGACCGTTTTAGAACAGTTTGATTATCCGTCCCCCAGATTGATTAGTTAGTACGGATTATCCCTTAGCCTGCACTCGACCCTCAGCATCATCCCTTGCGGAAAAATCGAGTTATATACGTGGCGGTTGTGTGTTCTAGAGCGAGGAGGTGTGTGTCGTTATACAACCGAGTATGGGGTCGTATACCAACCCGCAAAACAAGAGGCGTTTTAGTAAAACTCGGAGAGAGGAATTGGGTTAAAAGCATCCTCAACGAATTAAACACCTCTGTACACTCTACCCTGAACAACCTTCGGGCCAATTTCATTGATTTAGCGATGGGATTATCCTCGGTCGAATAACCACCACGTATGTACACACTCTGGTCGTGATCACGTCCTCGTAATCTCGCTGATTATTTCTACCAATTTAGGATACCAGTTTCTCATATTTAATTACTCAACATACGGTCGATATCGAAAACTAGACTCGACTATAATTCTTTGAAGAACAACTTCCTGCTACAACAAAAAAAAAAATGTTCCTCTTCTATGAGATACACAAATTGGACATTTGAATACTTGTTTTTCGGTTCTAAGATGTAGGAACAAGCTTCGAATCCGTGCCGGCAACACGAAAAAAAAAATTTAGAAGAGCTACAAATCACCAAAATTCAAATGAATGTATGGTTTTTCATTCATTTTTTTCTACTAACCGCAGAGGACTTGGAAATGATGAAAGTCATCCTATGTGATCTTCATCTATATTCAGTATCTCTATCATTTCCGTGCTCTGCTACATTTTCAATTTGAATCAAGTCTACGGTAGTCGAGATTTGTTTTCTCTCTGTATCTCTCCGTGACTCCTGTTTCCTTTTCTATTTGTACACCTAACAACGACGAAAAGCATATATATTTAATTCTTTTTTCGAGTCTTCCTTTTTTCTTCTTTCTTCCTTGTATCCTTTCGAGGGGGTTGGATGATGAGGGGTGGAAGCAGACCAAAATCAACGTCAGGACACGCTGTTGGGGTTCGGCCACTTCACTTTGGGCTCGTATCGAGCGACGTCTAGAGGGTATGGGGGTAGGTACGAGGTGGCAAACAAAAGCCGGTCGGTGTGGCGAAGGCGTCTGCAGAGGCACACCCAGGAGCAGCACCAGCACCTGGGGGTGGTTAGCGTCAGATATATCATTCACCGATATGTGTTTCGCTTTTTTCTCCATCTCTTTATCTTCTTATAAGATCCTTTCTTTTTTTGTTTGTTTGTTTCTTTCCAGCGTTTCTGCTCCTTTTTTTAATAACGTCAGATCCAACAACGACGGATGCATACCGCTCCACTCGAAATACGACCACCTCCATTTCTTTATTTTCATCCTACGTCAACGTTCACGGACGTGTGGTTTTGTATTATTAAAAAAACCAAACGTGAAATTTATGACCTCTTTCAAACATTCAAAGAAGCTTTCTTGTATTTTCCTTGAGCAAAATACTCTTTTTTTAAATTCCCTCACTTTGTACTTTGTCGGAATGTATAAGAATACCTCGGATATACGACAACGAAAATGTATCATTCAGTTTCTTATTTATTCAACTGTTTATCTTCTTCAGTCTTCTGCTGGTCTTGTGGATGAATGGTTCGAGTATTTATACAAGATACGTATTATGATATCATATATCTCGCTTTAAGTGATCATCCACGTGCCGAATGTGTTACTCTCTTCGCTCAGAAACTATTTAGGCAAGCCCCTTAAGCCGGAGGCCTTACGCCTAATGTATAACGCTCTGGGCGATCGTGAGCACAGGACAGAACTCTCGTGTTCAATCAACATTTATCTGATGATGACTAGCACTGAGGACTAATTGATTCTCCTTTATACCCTAATCTAGCCAAACCTCGAGGATCTCGCCTCCTACACGGCGTACACGTGGGGTATTTCGGACCGATCGATGATCAGGCGTTCCTTCTTGATTCCATCATCTTGCCTTGTGCTTATCGAACACATATTTCTTCTTACTTTATTGCCAAATCAACTTTTCGTCGATTTATTACACTCGTAGGCTTATAATTATCGACTATTTACTATCGTCTGGGTAACAAAATGTCTGTGTGTAATCACTTCTACAAGAATTGAGTACTGCAATTAATGTTCTTTAGTAGACAATTTTATTGAATCGATAAAATGCCTACACTGCACAGTACGAAAAAAAGTATAATAATTCTGTTCAATCAACACGACATGTTTTTAGCGTATTTCCAAAAAGGTACATTTTGTTGTCGTCCTCTGTTGTTTGTTCCATTCTTCCATCTTCCTTTCTTTCCGTCCTCCTGATTACGTTACGGTTTTAGCGAACCTAATTCAGATCTCGTTAGGTGAGAAAGAGGGAAAAAAAAAGAGTCCCCCCTTGCGTCTACGGGGCTTAGATTTCTAGTTAATGTACCCAACTAACGTGATTCGGGTACATTTGTAAATAGATTTGGCCCAGGGGCCAAACTGATGAACGATAGTGGGCGGTCAGGTATAGGCAAGGTGGTCAGGTAAAGACCGACGAGGTGAATGATAAGCGACAAACCTCTCGGTCCTTCTACTTGTGCAACTGTATTTACATACCTATACCCGGCGCCTATAGGTTTACATATTCTATCTATGTACATTCCAGTTGGAATTATTCTATGAAGACGACGGTAGGGTACAAGTGGCGTCGCCAAGTGTCTCTCTCGACTGGCTGGACTATGATTCGACACAAACATCGGTTAATTCCGTGTCCAGGAACCATATGATTCCGCTACTGGTGAAGAAAAATGGTCGTCGACTAGGCGCTGTCGTCAATACAATATACAGGTTTTGGGTAATCAGTCTTACTTATCTATCCGTCATAATCTTGAGTGCTTCGGCTGTACACAAATTATAATACACGCTACGTAATTTCATAGTTATATTCAAGAAAAAGGTATTACCGATGTATGAGAAAACAAAACAATGTTATAATAATAACTTTATACTCGGTTATATAAGCGAGGACATTTCCTCGAGGACATTAAAAAGTGCTCGGCATGTGTTGGGAAAATAATCAGAAACAAAATACTCGGATTCCGGATGGATTTACATATGCAACGAAACAGAGATGATGAGGTGCATATTTAGATAAAAAGAATTTCAAAGTTACCAAAAATTTTGTGTGAAGGGTTCATTTCAGTTTTTTTTTTTATGTCATTTGTCAACATAGGACAAAATGATTGAGTCAATTTTAGCTAGTTATTATAATTATTTTTGGAACAAAGAAATACGTAGATATAAAAATAAGGGAGGCGAAATGTAAGAAATGATTTCCTTATTTTTTTCTTGTACATGTGTATTGGAAGGAATTGTGAAAACTACACAAAAATTGTGCTGAAATTATCTAGTTTTTCATTTTCATTACATATGACATTCAGTTTCCATACTAAACGACACAATTATTAATGAAAATGAAAATAAAAGCAAAGTGGAATGAACAAGATCGGTGGAAGCTGCTCGTCGCGCTTATACGGTCACTTCTCGGTTGTCACTCTACTTGACAATAATTAAGGATAACACGGTTGTCGCTTTCCTCGTAAAGGTTCTGTAGTACTACCAGCAGTTAAACACTCCCGATACTTAATTGTTAATTGCTTGTCATCACGCTACGCTAGGCAGTCCCACACTGTCCCACTGTCCCGCAGAGTGATGTTTCGTGGAGGCTAAGCTCCCACCCTCACCCACACGCTCGCACATCTGCATATCCACATTCGTATATCCACACTGATAACGAAACACGCTGGTTTTCCACTTAGCCAAACGAATACCAAAAGGCGGACAGGCGGCACCCACTCAATTTTAACATACAGGGTGAATTCCAAACGGTGGAACGGTCTGAAGTTGGCTAGAATCGAAAAACGACCTCCCAGACAGACGGAGCACTGACTACTCAAAGCCTGTTTGTCGATTCTAGCCAACTTCAGACCGTTCCACCGTTTGGAATTCACCCTGTATGTTTCCACGAAATTACTTCATAACCGAAAGAAGAATCTCAATTTTTTCTCTTCCCTTATTACACCCGGTTCTTCAATTATTATATCATTTCGAAGAGAAGTTAGAAACTGGCTACTCAAAGTTTTTTTCTTTTAGTGGGGAAAACGTTCAAGAACTTCCATTTTCACCTTTTTCCTCAGTTGGAACAAATCGCTTCGGTAGAAACAATTATTACTGATTTTTCATCCATTTCTCTTGTGTTTACAAAACAAAAAACAGTAAAATATGGTTTTAAACTCTGATTTTTTCTCGTCAAAGATCGTGATTTTTTTTATTATAAGTGTAACTTACGAATGATGTATCTTCTGTGAAATGAAATAATGAAATAGACAACCAGAGTAAAGAGAATAAAGAATTAGATACAGGATAAGATCAGCATGCTTACAAAAACAAACGAAAGCGAAAGGAGTTGGGGCACAGAACGAGAAGGAGAAAAAAACACAAATAGAAAAAAGGACGGAATCCTACTCTTACGTAAATATTGCTTTACGTAGATAGGATTTAGAGAAAGAAAAGAATCCGAGAACAAGAAAGAAGAATGAGAAGAAGAAAAATACTGAGAAGAACGAATACAGGAAACAAGATGATTCGACCTCTCAGTTTCTTCATCTCGAGAAGGGATAAAAGCACATGGCGTGAAAGATAATGCAACAGAAGAAATAACCTCACCTTCCAACTCGACGACCTTGCCGGCACGTTTCAAAGCCTTGACCGCCTCGTCGTGAGTGGCTTCCCTGAGGTCCTCGCCGTTAACAGCCAGTATCGCATCACCGACGTAGAGTTGTTCCGTTGCGTCGGCCGCCATGCCTTTGAATATCTTCGATATGAGTATCGGCATCTTGTTCTCCTTTCCCCCCTTTATCGATATCCCAAGTCCGTTGTTGTCGCTCTTCACGACCTTCACCAATCGTTTCTGGTTCGCCACGCTGTCCGGCACGTCGGGATCGTCGAGACTGTCGATGTTGTTGTTGTTTATGTTACCGTTTATGGAACTAACGTTCTCGCAGCTCTCGTCCAACGTTATGCTCAGGTAATCGTCCTCGAGGGAGACGAACACCCGGTACCACTGCCCTCGCACCTGGGTCTCCAGGACACCGGCTCTACCGATTCCCAAGGTCGAGTTTGCCACCGGACAAGCAACCCCGCCGGAATTTAACGCGGCCACCACACTACTCAGTCCCGAGGACTGACCTCCGCTGCTGTTCAACTCGACCATTTCAATCTCCTCAAAAGTCTTCTTCACTAGCCGATTGGACTGGAATTATTGTTATTGTTACACTTGAGGAGAATCAGAACCAAGAAGAATCCTGAAACTGATTCTTCTCGCTTCGAGTAAACAAACAAAAACAAAAAACAATACGAAAAAGAAACAAAGGAGAAAATATTGCATAAGTTTGTAAGGAGGTAACGAACCGGGGGAAAAAAAGTTTTCCTCAAGTTCGTGCAATCTGTTATAGAAAGAGAAAAAGGCAAGGTTTTTTTCTTATCTTCCAAGAGGTTCGATAGAAAATTTAAACTCTCTACAAACTCCGTGGAAATTATGTTTGACGTTATAATCACCGATTTATTAGCGTGTATTGGCATATATCACGGCTAGTCTCGTTCCTCTGTTTGGGTATAAAAAAAAAAGTGTTGAATCAAGGAATAGAAAAAGACTCGGTTAGTTTCCTTTCCTCTCGGTCTTTGGGCGACGATGGGACGTAGTGGGAGAAGGGAAAAGGGACATCGAGAGGCTAAAATAGTCAACAACAAACATGTTGGAATTCAATTTGAATGATAATCTAACGACCGTGGGGTCGAGTGTAGAATTTGTTGTTGTTTTTTATTTTTTATTTCACAGTATCAAAGTATTTCGAACATAATTCAAACTTCACACATCGAGGTAAAAGAAGCGAAGAAAAAAAAAACGATCGTAGATTTATCCACATAATTCTATCGGTTATTCTCGAAGGTCGAATTAATTTAAAATTCTCCAAACTTTCGAAGACGAACTGATGATTCTCACACTGCGCACTAGCTTGGACACACTTAGATATTCGGTAATGACTGTGTTGCGCATATATTCGCCTCCTTTCTAGCAGGATCTTCGATCTATCCTCTACAGTTGTGTTCACCTTGTGAACGGCGGCGATATGCTTTCGCACTCCCAATTATACGGCTCGTTGTTAAACGGTACAAGAATATTGTAGTTTTATTATTCTGGGGAATCCCATGGTCACAGTAACGGAATCAAACTCACGTCCCATATTCAGCCTCGTGATACACAGACGCGAACTATTGTCAATAACAGAAAAACAAACCAAAACAAAACAAAACACTGGTTTTACATTTTTGAAACGATATTCGATCTCCACACAGTGTTGATGTTTTTTTTTTTATTTTTTTTTTTTGTCGTTTGTTTTGTTCAATTTCTTGTGAATCTTTTCGATGGATTTTTGCTTTTTGCTTTATTGGAGTTTATTTTTTAATACGAATATCGTTCAACGTTCCGCGACGACAGTCGTATTAGACATTTTTAAAAACGCGACACGTTCAACGCCTCGTGTCGTACTACGTACGCGACTTGCGCCAGACTGACTGAGTTTGTGAGAGTTGAGAGACCGAGAACTGTGAAAGCGGCGGCACCGGTATTGGCGCCCGGCGAAACAACGCTGAATACCGACGCTCGATCGCAGCGTCTCTTGCGGAGACGCTTAGCAACTTGTTGCGCTGTCCCTCGTTATCGACCAAAAGTATCGAATCTTTTTCTTCCCTCATTCAGAAGAAAAACTAACCTTGAATATTTTATTTTTACCTCGTGATGGAAAATTATTTCTGGATAAAAATGTTACAATTACATGGCAAAAAAATGTATCAGTAGCTCAAATAATTTCGTATGAAGTTAGAATAACAATGTTTTATTTTCTTTTAAATTAAAGATTACAGATTTATTGAATTCCAGTCTTATATTTGATTTATTCCTTCTCAAAATAACTCTTGAACATTGTCCAATTTTTTATTTGGACTTAAATACCCCTTTTTTAATTGGGATTGAACCTATATTCTTCCTGATTATTGTCTCTGGTCCTGATTTTTGATGGTCCTTTATTTTTCTGAAAATATTATAATTAGTGAACCTAAATTGCGTTTTTTGTTCCCCCTGTTTCATTTCAAGATCGTGATAACTGTTTTCGAACTGTTTTTACTTTTTACATCGTAATAACCCCTGAAAGTAAAGTTGAAAACATGTTGTCGCCCGTCCAATGTGATCCCGGAGGTTAGGGTCGTTGGATCTGAATCCGACGTCAAAAGTTTTCAAAATGCCGGAACAAAAATTTGTCGTGAAACTTGGTTCATGATTCTTCAATTTCCGGGTTTATCTAATACCGTAAATACTAACAGATTGTCAAATTCGAAGTGATGATCACAATGCAAACTAAATGGCTGGTTTTTTTAGTAGTTAGCTAGTATTAGTAGTATTAGATAAACTCATTTTAGGCAAAAAGAAACGTTGAATGCACCATGCGTAAGATGAAACTATTTTTGTAACACCTGCTCGGAAAGTATGATTTTCGAAGCCCGATGTGTAGCGTGTGTATAGTGCCTCATGTCCGAGCAGTGCAGAAAGTAAACCACCAGTGCGGAAAGTTTCACAACTTCTTTATTTGATGGAATACTAAATTTTTCGTAAAGTGTTTAGTGGATGAGAGGGTGACACGGAGAATATTGATATAATTTCTGAAATAGAAGATTGAAGGTCATAGAAGATCATAACCTGAACGGTTTGTTTTCTTCTTTCGATAGTATGAAACCGGTCACTAGATGGCGACTAGTCGTCTAAATAGAACAATTTTCCAAGAATGATCCTACCGTTAGAACGATGCTAAAAATTCAAACTTCAACTAATTTCAGATGGATTCTTTGTCTACTACATACGAAAATGTATTTCTTTTCCGAAGCCATTGAAATATAACAGTGAAATATAATTGTGACGCGAAACACCGGACGAAACACCGCCACAAATTGTGTTACGCGAAATAAGGTTAGGTCGACGATCGGCGACCCAGAGGTCGCTTTACTCTGACCACATTACCCTGAGGGTGGAAGGAGAACTATTTTACTGAAAACATTATGCAAATCATGTGTTACAAAAGTTCAAAAAATTGTCAAGTAGACGTCACATTAAATCGAGAAAGAAAATTGACACTGTCAAAAAGTGCCATTTGAGTATGAGTCGAGTGCCATATAGATCCTCTTCGATATTGCTAAACTTGAAGATATTTAGAATAATACTCTCGTCTTTATACCGACGTTTTTACAAAGATCTGAAAGCTTAGACTCCACTGATCCCATTTCCATTTCCAATTTCGATAAGACCTCCTTTTTTATGTTATTGTTTTATGTTTCTCTATATTCTATTCTCGATTTTCCTCTTCTTCTTCGTCTTCTCCTTCTTCTTCTCTTGTTCTCGATACTTTCGTATGTATAATAACAAGGATGCTTTATCAATCTCGACGAGAATGTCATGCATCGAAGTTTCCAGATATTGTCAAGCTTCTGATGAACTCTTCAAGTTGTGTATACATACTGCATACCAGCAGAGTTTGTTTGGTTGCCTGAAGTTAGGAGTAAATTCTGCGGATACGATTCGTTACACCGATGATGAACCTGTGTTCTCTCGTTATTTTTCATTCATCGGTGATTTGTTGCCCTCAACCAAGACGATTTTGAGTACGCAAAAAAAATTTCGAGCCCAAATTCAGACGTTCTTAATTGCAGCTCAGCGATGCAGGGATGATGTAATTATTCTTCGAGTAGGGATTCTGTAAGAATGGTTTCGAAAGTTCTATTCCAGAATCAAAATTGAGATGAACAGTCGGAATCCTCCAGAAAAATCATCGCCCTAATGAACTTGAGAAAAGTCAAAGCCTTGAATTGCGCGTGTTAAGAAAATTTGAGTTCAATCTAAATAAGCGCTTTTCGACATCCTCCTTCAGAAGCTGAGATGGAGGTCGGTCAACCACCATCCAGGTACGCATTTACTTGATAATAATATAAAAGCAATTCATTTACCAGACCCGAATGAAATTCCCTCGGTAATAGATCTGCAATACTTTTTTCGATACACGCGGTCTGAAAGAAAACGCGCGAGCACTAATACAACCCCCTCCTCAATCAATCAGTTTGTTGATCAAATTGATTAACTGATCTACTCGCTCTTTGCTGATGGAACGTGAACTGAAATGATAAGAAGAACGAAAAGAGCGTTCGATGGAGAAAACGAGAGAAGAGGAACAGGTATTATCAGGCTAAATTAACCGATTACTCGTCGAGGGAATAATCACCTTGTGCTCGATCACTTTCAATCCAATACAGGCAGGTATGACGATATCACGGAGAGAAATATGGCGCACTAGATAGGGACACTGTCCCAGTTACTGAACAAGCCGGTAGATTTGATGACAGATCGCTTCTTTTTTCGGATCAATGAAAGTACAGTTTTTGATTTCCGGGCAAGAAAAAAATTCAGAGAAAGAGTAGAAGCACGTTGAATATTTTGAGGATTGATTCGTAAGTCTGATTCTGGGCAAACTGTTAAATTTATAATTATCTAGGTATGAAACAATGGAAAAAGCAAAAAAAAACGTGGATTTTTAGTTGAATTATGAATAACTGCAGGGTTGTTACTCTCTCATGTTATCCAAACATCGAGAAAATTTCACACTAATTAGTAAATTGAAATTGAAAAAAATATTCCCAGACCTCGGGAGCGGAAGCCGGATTGGTTTTGCCGGATGAAAAAATTCACCGAGAGCTTTTAAGGGTCGAAGTTTCCACGGATGGTGGAAAAAGCTTCAGATACGAGTCAGAGAGTTTGATGAACTTATTTTATTTCAAAATGAAGGAACAAAACGAGAAACGCTGTTAAAAATCATGAAAAATTCCCTGAATTATAACGATCATCATAAAAGTTGAAAAACTGTTGGTCGATTCATTAGGAGTTATTCAAGAACGATAACTTTTATTTCTTTGTTTTGTTCGTTTCAAACTTTTTTCAAACTTAGTGGAAAACAAAAAAACGTGGATTAAGATAATTATCAGTGAAGAATGATCGAATAATTCAACAATTATAATTATATCCAACATTTATTCTATACCCATTTTATCATTGGTAAAATAAAATGATTCTACGATTAATTGAACATTCATTTTCATTACTCACACAATAATATAAATAAATACCTTAATTATAACAAACAGTATAACAAATTGTACGTGTTCATAAGTATAACGATTTATAATGCTGATATTAAACTGTATAAAATTATCAAAACTATTTTCAATAAAACATAAAATCGATAACTTATCAACACAATTTTTCGTTTGAGTGTCTTCCCCCACTTTGAGAACACGGTGGAATCATTTTTCCATAAGATTGTACTCTTCGGCGACCTCGATGACCATCCGCGAAACAAACTCCCTGAGAACCGAACCCCGCGATTTTCCAACGTCCATAACCTCCTGGTGATTCGCCTCGGGACTCTCGTCGTACTCGGTTGGCGATATGTTGGTTATCAGACTGAAGGCGAAGACAGTGATGTCGCAGTGCCTCGCCATTATCACTTCGTGAACGGTCGACATGCCTGCGAAAATTTTGATGATTTAGTATGATGGAAAAAATCGGTGTAAGGGTCGTTTGGGTAATTTGAAGGCTTACCGACTGCGTCGACTCCGACCATCCTCAGCATCCTTAGTTCGGCAACGGTTTCAAAGTTCGGTCCACCCAGGCACGTGTAGACTCCCTTGTGGACGATGTCGGATATGCCCATCTGCTCGGCCACCTTTTGCCCCACCTCCAAAAGTCGCAAATTGTAGGCTTTGTTCATGGGAGGAAATCGGGGACCGAACCTGTAAGCCATTCGACGAGTTTAGTTTGGGGGGTCTAAGATTTACTGACCACTTAACGTTGTTCAGCACAAAACTAAACTATCATTGTTTGTTGTTGTGCCAAAAGACGTTGTTGATTCGCGAGTCCCTCGAATCGATCGGCATAATTGAAGACAGTTTTAGAAAAAAGTATGTATACTTTGAGGAGGCACATTTTTGCCGGATTGGATGGCGGAGAAGAGGGCTTCGACCCTCAAGACTCCATTAATATATCAACGAGAGACAAAAGAAAGGCGATAAAGTAGAAAACCAACCGGGAGGAGAATAACTGGAACCCGGTGTCTTTTAGTTTCTGAAAGAAGCTGAAAAAGAGCGAACTCTGCTCGATGAAAGTTGTATAAAACGGAAAAAGAACCGTCGGAGTTTTCCTGAACAAATACGCCAATCAGGTTCTTTATAGCGACGTGCAAATAGTTCATCAATTCGATTCACGGGACCTATTCCAATAAAAATAAATTAATTCCTATCCCCGTTTCATCATCCTTATCCTCGTCCTACTCTGGCTGATCGTTCATAACCTCTGGATTATTTTCTTACAATCGATAATATTGAACAGAATTCTCACGAGGTGTGTTTCTTGATTGGTATAATCTAAGGTCACAAATTTCGCAACGTCATCAACGATCATAGTATTCTTCTTGATTGATTATTTTTGAAGAAGATGGCACTGGCCCAGTGAGTCGATTCTGCTTTTAGCAAAATAGCATGTACAACTACTTGTTCAAAAATAAACAAAGTGTCAATAAACAAAGATCTTCAATCCCGTATATCTTTCACACAGTCGCTTCTACATGCAGGGATGTGATTACCTTTTTTACAGATAATTTTGTGACCTTCAAAATAAGTCCTTATAATTTTTTATCTAGGAGCAACCGTAGGTGAGATATTGTCATTGACGTTTATAATTCCTTTCGTTTCTCATGGCCAGGGACTTTTGAGGTGAAAGCAAAAAACACCAAGGCTCTACTTCACCCCATTTTTTCTTACCTTTCGTCGTTGGGTCCTTGGAGAGGGTTGTTTCCCGCGAAACCCATCATGTTCACGTGATCACGCACCATCATTATATCCCCAATCTTGTAATCCGGGTTTAAACCGCCCGCCGCGTTCGTTGCTATCAGATGACTCACTCCGATCAGCTTCATCACCCTTACAGGCATCGAACACTGTAGGGAAGAACGGAATTTTGGTCAGAAATCGAAAATGTGAAACGAAACATGGAGCCACGACACAGGACTAATCACTCCGGGTAAAGACCCACACCAGACTTCATGAGACTTCATGGAACTTCTTTAGATTTCGAAGCATAATCATGGAATTTGGTGAATGTTCGTAAAAGTTCGTGGAACTTCATGGGACTTGATGAGACTTGTTCACACTTGATGGGACTTGACTGGACTTCATGATACCTCGTCGTCCTAGACTTGACCTAAGTAGCCACGGTCAAAATCTCGGTTATCCCGGCTACTTAGGTCAGAATTCAGGAAACTTAGGTCAGGATTCAGGTTCCGATGTATGGATTTTTGACCAGTCTCATATGTAATCAACTTTTTTGCTGATTATTATTTTTTTGATATTCCAACGCGAGCTCCAAGAACACAAAATCGCTCACAAATTGGGACTATAGCCAATATCCAAAACCGATCATAACGATAGAAAATGGGATGGCAAATCGTCGAAAAAATGCGATCCAGACCAGACCAGACTCATATGTAATCAACTTTTTCGGTCATAATTATTTTTTGGATTTCAGCTACTTGGGTCAAAATCTTAGTCATTTGGGACGAAAATTTCCTATTGCACTTACCTTCCACAGAGGGTATCCTTCATAGTAGTGGAATCTTCCCTGCATGCACATGACCGGTACCCCTTCGAGTTTACCGAAGACTAGTTGACCGACGTGACCAGGGACTGTAGATACTGGAAAATGGGGTATGGATTCGTAGGCGAAGCAGACCTTCTCTGTTAAAGCGTCGGCGAGGGAACCTGGACACAATTCACTGATCTCAGAATTTCCAGCTGTGAAGATAAATCATAATTTGGAAATACGTGTTATCGAATGTCCAACGTGCTCCATTCGCTCACTACCAAAGAATCCCTTTTTTCGGGGCCATCCAAAGTCAATGAAAATTTGTCCTCAAATCAGGGTATTCGAAGGAGGTTCTTACCCATGCCGGAGCCACATATCACCGCGATTTTTGGCCTGATCGTTATCCTCTGGAGAAGATAGTCGGCCGATTCTTGCAGAGCCTCGAAGGTGTATCTGAAATCAAATAACAACGGAATGAGGATTGGGAATCGAGCATTTTGGAAGCCACGTTTGAAATTGACGGACGCAGAGCTGCGATATAATTTCGTAATGAAGCATTAACTTCGCTAATTGGATACCCAAACGACGTAACGCCCTGTCCCACCCTGGGTGGGTGGATAAACTTCTGTAGAGTAGGAGTAGGTATTGCGAATTAGTTACACAAGCGGAGTCTGAATTTCGTATATTTCAAGGGATGCATCAACCTGGCACAACTCTGCACCTTATGAGCTGCAGCGCGATGGTTATAGTTAGTGGACTTGTTACTGGGCAGCAACCTCACTTGATGTTGGATACCCAACGAGTTTGTTTATTAACTAAAAGTTCACAAATTGTTGTTTCAAAACCCGAATCACGTCCCGTCGCCGTTACAGCGAACAAAACTTTGTTTTATAACCATTGCCATCGAGTCAAACTCTCGTCCGGCAGAAATCACGTCATTCAAATATCAAACCACACCTAAAATTATTTTATTTCTTACCCTTTGACAAAAAAAAACAACAACAACAACAACAACAAACATATTTCGATTGAGAGAACGTTGACGATATTCTTTATCCTCTAAGCAACGAGAATTTCCCCCTTCAAGGAAAATTATCTACGATTAAAAAACTCGTAGTGATAAAGAGAGCGAGGGAAAAGTTCAGAAGTTGACATGATGTAAGCATCACGCAAAGTTGCTATCTTCAAATTGTGAAACTATGTTTACTTGACGTCACGAGATGACCAAGAGTCATGTGTGTGGATCTGACGATCTTTCAGATACGGTATTTGTTACACAATCGATTATTTACGACCGTGATCGAACATTATCTCATCTGACCACAAACAACGGATTTCAATTTCACCACCTGCCGAGACATGTGTAATCTGGCAATCATATTTTTTTTTGTACTGATTTGACTCTGCGAGGAATCGATCGATTGATTCCGATAACCTTCTTGGAAAGAAACAACCGCCTGATACACACAAAGTGTTTGATAACTAAGAAAGACAAGGAATTTGGCTGACTTTGTGTGGATTCGACAAAAATGGCTTCCCTGACTCTGTTAATTCGAGTATTGCTGGTTTTCTGTGTTCAATACGTACGTAGTCACGTGTGGATACGTCGCGTAGAGCATTTCGAAGCCATCGTGTGACATTTAGATATATTTTTGTTAATATCCTTCAATTTCTACACTAAAAGTCAAATTCAAACGTCTCATAAACAAGAGACTCTCTGAGCGAGACTAATTTTTACTTGAGAAACTCGTGTCGTTCGTCGTGTTCTTGTAATCACATCTTTCGTTCACACTGTACGCTTAATCTTCCAACTTTATCAGAGGTCGATGCGGTCAATTAGCTCCAATCCCAATTTTTTTTTGAGTGGAGGAGAATGGGCAGAACGAAGTGTACCCACAACTCGATGGTGTATCACAAAAATTAAGGGATCTGAGCCCAAATGGAGGTCAATAAACTTCCAAAATATGCTAGAAACGCAGGAAATTGACGTACAGTGATCAGGTTCTATTGATAAGTGAGTCGACTAGTTCATTCAGTCTGATGAAATCGTAGATATTGCAGAGACAACTTGAATTGAGATGAGGATGCTTCGTTTGTTTTCAGCCATTCTCAAGGAACCCCATCCTGCCTCAAAAGAAAACAAAAGAAGGTGATTTTTGGAACAATGTTACTCATGACACTTGTGTCCATCCCAAATTTATCAACATTCCGTTTCTCTGTTTTCAGAAAAAAGTGCTAAAAGTTCCAGTACTTTTCGAATTGCTTGAAGAACGAGATTATAAACAAATACAATAAAAATGACGATATCATCGACGGTTTTGAACGAAATTTGGTACCACATGGTTTTTTGGATCGTTGATCATGAATTTGGAGTCAGATTTGCGAAATTCAAAATGGCGGATCGAATAAGCTGGAAATAAAATGAATAACGAGAAGTTTAAAGGCTAGCTCATTGTCAGTCCGGATCCGTTCGTGTATTTTTTTTTTTTAATGTTGTTGAGTTTAAAAGTTACTCAAGTCACAAGTCTTTACAGTTTAGCAATGAAAATGTAATCTGATAGAGATATTAATGAACGATTTGAGCAACAAATTACGAGAACTGTCGCAGATATGGTGACGCTCGATTCTCATCAAATCGTTCACGCACTTTGAATCACGTGATATTTCCGTAACAAGATTTCCCTCACTACCTTATTTCTCTTTGTGTTTCGATCGGTCTGCGTTATAACTGCACGTGTGCAGAGTCTGAGGTCATTTTCAGAAAAGAACTGTACTCATTGAATAATTAGAAAATTTACAAAGATCGAGTCGAGATCTTTCATGAGTTTTACTGTCCAAGTTCTCACGTTCATGTTAACAGAGGAAAAATATTTAGTTTACTATTTTTATCAACTCGATAGGTGCGCCGACATCGTGATTATGATCGATCAAGTCAGGCTCACTCGTGGATTATGATAGCAATTTTTTCTCGAATCAAAGGTCAAGGCGAAAATGACAAAGTCGAAAATCTTGTCATAGAACTCGATAAGGAATATCTTCCATGAGCAACCACAACGTGAAACTGATATAAAAAAGAAATAACAATAAATTAATAAGAAACACTTACGAAGAAGGGGCCGCGACTTCGACGAGTCCATTCTCTTCCTTTTTTATCAACATTTCTGTGTGGCCGTTCCTGAGACGAGTAGACATTTATAATTTTGTCGAAACAATAACCAGTCGATGATCGATAACGAGTGAAAAAATTTAATTTAATTATTTAAACTTTTTTTAAAATGTCTGTAATCAGCAAACGAGCAAAAATATAACCGGCAAAGCGTGGTGAAACTCGCACGTCGAATGTCGGGGCTCTGGCAGTTCCCCTCAATTTATAGACGGACCTGGAGCGTTATTTTCTTAGATTTTTTTATTCTTCTCCTAATAACACACCAGCTCGGAGTCTATAACCGGGAATGTGAGAGAACCAATCAGCGGCGAGATTAAGCTCGCTACCACTGTAGAGGCCACGTAATGATAACCCGTTCACAAGTAAATGCTCCAATTGCCTCGTAACCACTCGTTGACCACTGCACACATACGTTCCGTATGTACCGAGATCTCCGTTCGCTTCGCTCAAATCAGTGCGGATCACGTGAATTTTCCATAACCATCGTAACACGCACATATTTCAGAGGAGATTGACTCCACGCCTTTTCGCTTGGGAAATCCTATGTACCAAGGATTCCTCAAAATACTCGAAATGGTAGTATTTCAAGGTTTTCGGAAGTCCCTGGAAGTCCATGGAAGTCTTTGGTACTCGTCGGTTGGAATTCGAAGAATTCCTCATAATACTGAACTGGACACCAAAAATTGTCAACGATTCTACTAAACCTCAATTACAGATGAAAAATTGAGTCAAGTTTGACAAGTTACTTCTAGCTGATGAGTTTGTCCAAAGTTGTCATGACTTCATTAAAGAACAAATGTCATCCTGATCATCCTGGACCCAAATCCTCAAGGTTGGACCCGTTATCGTGAAATGTAGCGCGACGATCGTGAGTTGAACTCATCAAGATGCGACTTACTTTTGCAGATACTGACACTTATACTCACAGAAATCTAAATTCCGATTGAAAGGTGATTAGTAAGTAGTAGAAAATGACTGATGAAGATGATTTTTCATCTTCTTAGGACACATTCGCTGTGAAAAAGTCCAGTGAAATACTAACAACTAAGTTCCAATCATGGCACAACTTTTGTGAAAATTTAATCACTTGCTGATGAGTCATTTGTGTCAACTGAAGCGCGTTTACTTCACATTCGTGAATTCCAATCAATGTCAACTTTGCAAGAGTCAAATTGATGGCAACCTTTGTACTCGATAGTGTGATTCCGAAAAGAGAATTCTCTTCATCCCAGTCAGGTCATACCGAGCGCCTGCATGTTGACAAATTGTGAATCATCAGTGAGTGTCGAGTAAAGTAACATTTGCTCATTTTGTCAATATATTCATCGTTATCTTCCACCTTTCCACTGTGTTGGTGATATTTTTCCTCCGGAGTATCATCTTGGGGTAGAATGTGACACACAATCAATTTTTCGTTTGATGGTAAGATCGTGCAGGAGGAGCGGTAATGCCAATCCGTAATTGTCCTGCGGAAGAACCGCAGCATCGCAAACGGGCAGATCTGAGAAGCACTTAAATTACAAGTACCCATTTGTGCTGGGAGCGAGAATAATTTGCTTCATATTCCTGGTACTTTCGAGCTGGAAATTATAGTCTCAACAGTCTGCGAGGGTTCTTCTACTAAAGTGGCCTCCTGCCTGTTTTGCAAAATGTGATCCATGCCGCACTGCGCAACGTTGATGGTCACAAATTCCCCAAATTGCATAAGAAATCGGTTCGATCTTTTGTGCAAATGACGCGCCTCCACTCGTTGACCGTTATACGCAGCTTATCTAAGACTTTCGTAATCCCATGTGTGTTGAACAAAAGAAAAATAACAAATGAACAAGAGCCAATCGTAAATTACCCCCAACCATGACTCGTTGTTCTCACACAATCACAGATTCGCTATCACCGAACCGAATCACACATGTCCTCGGTAATTGTGATCCACTTCGTATCATAAATCAGAGCATATCTCGCGCTCTCTTTTTCTCTTTCTTTTTTTGTCACTCCTTCTTGTCATCCAATCACTCAAATTTTTTTTCAATTGTTTTTTCACGATTTTACGTTTTTTGACACAAGTTTGAAGTCACCATCATAGTAGAAAGTACCGACTGTGTTTCGATTCCGATGAGAGTACATCGAATCTTCTCGGTCATGTAATCAGCTACGTGGCTTATCGTCGGACAGTAAATAATTGGAGATACAGAATCACCCATTGTTAAGAAAACAAGCTGAAAATTAGAGATAAAAGAGAACACGTGTTCCAAGAGTCTTCAGACCACAGGTTTCTTGTTTAAAACAAATAAAAAAACTCAATTAAACACCTGCTGGGATAAGTTTCACATTCTCGACAGCAAAAAATTGACTTTTCAATTCAAGAAAACAAAAAACACAATCTTTCATTCTGAAAATCTTATAGCAATTTACAATTTCAATAGTAACGAAGCTTTTGAACTTTACACGAAAGTGTTCAGTTATTATTGCTTCATTTTTTACCGAATTATCAACCACCAAGAAAAACAAAATAAAAATCCTGAAATATGAGGATTTTCGAAGACTGTCGAATTTAAGAAGCCAGAATTCTTCAGACGCCATTTTACGCAGCCATGTTGCGGATGTTATCGATCAATCGACGTGGGATAATAATTATCATCTCGACACACACGATAATCGAAAATACATTGCGTATACCGTACGGTAATTCAAGATCCGTGGTAAACACGCGTAGCCTAATTACGAAACAATCACACAGCTTGCAAATAAATAAATTTCCTCTAGGGGGGGTCGCCACACTGTGGGACGCCGCTTATCGATGACCCACGACGGTTTGCGTAGTTGATAACGATAACGCGCCATACGTTCCAATCTCGTAGAATATGAAACACGAGTGTGAAATTGATTGTCATAATATATATTATATTTTCGTCGGATATATATATATAATATTGAGAGACAAAAATTACAATTTTGAACAAATTTTTCATAATGTCGGATACGATTTTTAAGCGGATTGTTCTAGTTCGTCATTATTTTATGCAGAGGGTCAACAGTTCGTTCAATCTATCTCTTAGATAAGAAACTTCATTGAGCACATGTAGAAAGTAAATATTTATTGTGCGGTTATAACCGAGGATATTCACTGAAAACTGGGAAAATTGTGAACCTAATTTCCTAGATGTTTTTGTTTATCCTTTTTCTCTTCCAATTTTCCAATCCACTTCGATCTAATCAATTTCGCAATCACAGTCACGATTGTGTTAACTCAAACTCGTAACGGATATCGAAAGAACACGCGATAATTTTTTTGTTCTGTTTGTCTCTTTGGCTGTTTGCTTGTTCGTTCGACAAATACATCATACGCGTTCAGAAACTGTAACAAAACACGAGATACTGACGTAAGGAATTTTTTTACTATAGATTATATGATTAATGATGGATTGGTTAAAAATGGTCGTTTTTGTTTTCTTGTTCCAAGTGTCTCGATGAATTATGAACGGAAATTTGAACTAATCTCAAGACCTAAAGGATCATAAGAATGTCGAAATAATTTATTTTTTTCAAACTGGAAATAATGTTTCTAGTATGTTTTAAGTATTCAAACGTTCATCAAGTTCCTTGCCAATATCTTTCACATTAGTTTTTTTTAATGTAATAAATTTTTATGGATAATTTATGCCGGATATGAGAATGAATAATGGTTTGTAAAAATATGTCCTTACTGAAATTCATGTATGATGAATATAATATCGAATGCTAACATATTGAAGAATTGTTTATCTATATCTACAAAGGAACAAGATCAACGCCCAGCCCAAACCCCTTGACCTAGAAAATTGAAATTTGGGCAACATGTTCCCTTCCTTTCATAAACACTCCCAAGAGGGTTAAAAGGGGTAAAACATGTTTTCGCGGATTCATCGATATCTCCTCGGCTCGATGAGATATTGACTTCGTTTTTGCTTCAAATGGTTGCTTATTCAAATATTTGAAAAGTAGTTTGAGCATTTTTTTAAATTCCACTCCTAAGGGAATGAAACGGGGTAGAACCAATCTTTGAGGCGCGCAGCGCCGAACAGCGAGGCGCCCCTAGTATAGTATGTATAAGACGAAAGGCAAGGATGAATATTAAAGTACAGTGTCTAATGTCACTCTGTGGATAAACGTTGTATTTCCATGAGGGAGGGGGATTCTTGACACACCAGCGGCGATATCTCTATAAACATTATATAGAACGATAAGCATAAACTCTTATACGCTGGATCGATTTTACTGGGCGGGGGGGCTTCAATGTCAGCTATGTATGATTAACTCGGTTCATAGACACTCGAATCTACGGTTGAAGGCCAAGGGACGAATTACCAACTTGAATAAACAAAAGAACCAGACGAGAATATAATCTTTTTACGATAGGATTTGTTGAATACCTTCGGTAAATATTTTTTTTATTCTGATTCTGATATATAATTTGTGACTTTTTGAAATTTAGAATGATAAAACTTCATGCTCCTTGTTATGTGACGGGACAAATAATCGAACTTTTGAACCCTGTGAGCTTTATTCTAGGTACAGGATTTTCTCCCTGACGTTTTCAGTGATCAGATACCGTACAGCGTCCTCGTAATTTCATTGCAAGTGCATAATTGTGTAGTTGCTAGATTACATCCGCCATGATCCAGCTCGGTTAATAGCCATGTACATTCGGAGGACACGAGCTCACTCTGGCGTGAACGATGAATTCGATATGCCAACATGGTCGAACATGGACAGTGTCTCAATTGTAACTTTGGAAAATCAACAACTTTTGTTCAATATTTTTCGCGTTGTGTTTTCCTGCCCAATGACCATGTTCAATGAATTAGAAGTATTCATGTAAAGTATCTTGACATTTTTGTTAGAAATCAAGGTTGCAGAAGTTAAAGGCAACTCAGTCCGTCATCGCATGCTTTCTAATATCGTTAAAATGAACCTTCCAAGATGAACAGTTTTTGGTCAATTTTTTTATACGTCCGGAAAATAGAAAACTTCTATGCTATTTTTTTTCAGGATTTCTGCAAGTGCTTCAAAAATATCGGACACGACGAAGATTCAGACAATAGCCATTACGCAACTCGAATTTGTGTGATAAAGGAAGTGCTAGAGACGTCCATCAAAAAAGTAGATTTTTAATTAATTTCGGACGATTTTTATATATCTGCAGCTTCTAGGCTATTGGCTTCATGCATATAGGCTTCAAAAGTGGCGGATATGCCACAGATTGAGACTTTAGCCACTACATAAATCAAATTCTAGTGATAAAAAATAGCAAAAAAAATCCTTCCAATTTTTAATGGACTTTTTTAAGCTTTTCAGGTAAATGTAACTTTTTGGCTATTTAAGATTGACTCAAAATTCCAACGGGAGTATCAAGACTAGAATCAAGACATCATGGAACTGGAACTCCAGTGAAAAAAAAATCCCTCCCAAAAAGAAATATTGGTGCAAAAACCTTTCGCCAAGTACATTAATGTTTCTACCTTGTGCAATAAATTCACTAACGAAAAATCGTCCTCCAAAAGTAGCTCCCTATGATCTAAGAACACGATTGAGCCATCTAAGAGAAAGAACTACTAGCCCCATCTCAGATTTCCATTACTTACTTATTGGAAGACGTCCATCGGTAAGATATCGACGGTATATATGGAAGATTCTCCCGATAGACTAATTTTTTCAATTTTCAAGTACGTTTTCAGCCGATACCACAAAATGGGAAAATGTGACACTTGAAGCCAGAGGAACTGACTTTTCAAAAACAAAAAACGATTAGTATATTTCTTTTTTTATTCTCCTGTAGCCTTATCTAAAAATTCTACGATCTAATATATTCTGTTGAGAAAATCTAAGAAATATGTGGGATTATCAGAAATAAACTCGGTTATTTCAAGAACGAGTCTTTCGGGAGAATCACCCATATAATTTTGATGCGAGTGGCAGTTTCCTAGATTACAATCTCAAAACTCCCGAGAGTGATAAAAATTTATAGAGGCAGGTATGTATGTACAGTTAATAATAACAATGTGAAGATTATTTCAGCAGTATCAGTCAACTGTAATCCAATTAAGTTACACACACCGTTTTTATGGTATGAATTAGGTGGAACATAAACGTCAGTTATCTTAATTGCGGGCAATAGCCTGATCTCGACAGCAGATTCTTATCTAATTTTAATCCATCACGCTTCGTGAACTGCATACTTGAATATTTCAAAGTGGCGTGAAGTACGGTACATTTTACTTCACGTATCAGAATTTGAAAATTCACGTCCGTACTCTGATCGACATTTGAACGATAATTCAAGGACATCAGGGAAAAACTGACACCTTGGTGTATCATGCGAAATAGATGTTATCATTTATCAAGGACATTTGACCCCGGTCGGAAACGCCTTCTGCATTCCACTCCGCATGTTTAAAAAACATCCAACAACGATCGACCTTGCTGCCTTTCAGCCTCAAGATCAGCGATCCAGGATGCCTCTTACCTCACGCGGTAAATTAATTCGAAACATAGAGCAATCACAGGTCTAGAATTGGAGGGGCAATCTGAACGATTGAGCCTCATGGAGCAGGGAACAGTCGGCCTCCGTCCATCGCTCGAGTTGTTTGAAATTAAAATTCATCATGTGCGACATGTGCTGACGAATTTCATCAGTATTTTTTTGGGTCTTGTAGTTTTGTTGACTAGTGAAAATTTCCGAGACGCTGAAGGTCTGTACAAACAAGAGATCGAACCTGTTTCAATACTCAAATTGTTATTCTCGTTGTGAGTTATATATTTTTTTTAATGTACTTGGCGAGTATTTTGTTTTCAAGCCCTCAATTATTCCCAAACTGTTGGAACAGCAGGTGCTCATTGTTACTCGAGTTCGATAGCTAGCGGTGACACTCGTCTCGTGTGTACCGTGAACATAACTAATTAGTTAAACAGTATACATAATAAAAATAATTGCAAGCAGAAAAGTCTGTGCGTGTTGCAATGACCTTTATTTTCCTGAAGGCCAGTGTGCCAGTGGGTTACAAATTGCTCAATGTCTCTCTGTAATCTGTCAAGCTGCGGCCATTACTCTTCTACAACAATCGTAAATTGAGTATTATATGATGTCAGGAGCATAAGCAGTAAAAAACCAACCAATGCACATGACTTGTGTGTGTGACTTCACATCTTCTACCTCGTCTCTCAACCAAAAATTATTTATTTTGAATAATAATAATGCACGAAAGTTATCAATAAATTGTTTAAACAAAACATTGTTTAACAAATTCTCTGGCAACATTATTTTTTTTCATCTCGAATGAATACCCTAATTTTTCTGAACACAGATGCATTGTTTAAGAATTTTGTCACTATTTTGAAATTTCCGTTTTCGAAAATTTGTAAAGGCTGTATTTACGAAACTATTTATTCCACGCTCAGGAAACTTCGGAATTGTAATCTACATCGTTTTCACAAAAATATATCCAAAATTCTGATATTTTTTTCCATTATTCAAAATTTGGAATTTTTTTAAAACGGACATTTCAAAATAGTGACAAAATTCTCAAAAAATTCATGTGTATTCAGAAAACTTAGGGCATTCTTTTGAGATTAAAAAAAATAACGTTACCAGAAAATTTGTTAAACAATGTTTTGTTTAAACAATTTATTGACAAGTTTTGGGCATTATTATTATTCAAAGTTAATACTTTGATCTTCTTGATTGTGGCTGATTTTTTTTCCGATTTTTATCTTATCCCGAAGTACCTAATATTGTCGACGAGAATCACTTTTGCCAATACATCCTTAAGTGGCACAGTATCGAGCGTAGATCCAACGGTAACATCTACGGTAAATTACCTTCCTCAAACGCACCATTCGGATTCTGTTATGCTGACATGAATCGTGTCTCCATTTATCGATGAAAATAAGGCAGTACAATAGAATAAAAATGAGAGTTCTGAACGTTGACATCCTTCGGTACGGTAAAAATGAGACGAGGTCTCACTCATATCTGGTGATATTTGTTCAAATTCACAAACTAAATTCTATGATCAACATTTTCAGTATTGCGTTCTTCTCTGTGACGCAAATTCGATTTCCCATCGATCTGAATGGGTCGGGTTTCACTAAGAGTTCACCAAGTAGCCTTGTCGGTTCCAATTTTTTTGTCTTTTGCTACAGTCCATGAGCACGCGGACGCTGTAATTCCAGTCACTCCGCAAAGAGGGGATTCTGAGAGTGAAAGTACGAATTTGTTAATCCGAAATGTCGACTATTGCGGCGCAAGTCTTGCGCCGACTTACCTAACAGGTTGGTGTCAGTCCGGGTCGATTCCATTATAGCCACCTTCTCGTGGGAGTAGTGGACACGTGTTACAGTGCGAATTCCGCTACCTGTGCCAGTGCCGTGCGCTCAAACCATCTGGTCAAACGGTTTTATCCTATCAAATAATCGACTGTACGATTGTCATACCGTCGAGTCGAGCAACAAGTGCCGAATATCTGTGACGCTCAAATCCAACACCCGGTATCTCGTATGGATCAATAAATCCGTGGTACCACTCGCCACGACCAGAGAGCAAGGTGCTAAAAACGTATGGATGGTAAAAATTAAACTATCGCATGTTACAGATTCAGTTTCTTGTTTGTCTAAAAAGCACAATGTACCAGCTATAACTCTTTTCTGTTTATTTTTTGGTTTATTTTAGAATTTACGATTTCAAAATCCGACAAATGCGCAACAGGTTGACGGAATCGTAATTGAAGCATAGTTTTCTTGTTACATATAGACTCACAATCAGAGCACATTCGTGATCCACTTTGCTGTGCAGATTTTACATGAAAGTAAATTATTTGTTTTATGTGTCGAGATTGTTGTAATTATGTGAATGATTTCAATCGTCTGAACAACCATAAAGAACAAGTGTTCCAGAATATCGATACACGTTTTATACAGTGATAAGACTTGTGTCAACTTTCACATTCATTGTTGATTGTAATAACAAATTTGTATGTTATGGTAGCGGACGGAAGAAATGTCAAACAAGCATTGTATCGATACGAGAGCTGAGTTTATGGCACACATTTTGTTCTGCTTTGTACCGTGAAAAGAATGTGGTGTTTTTTTTATATATTGTTTCATAATTTTGCAGAAATTAAGATAAATCATGTTGCGGAAACCGGGTAAACCTGATGAAAGAGACACGGAGTACGGAACGTGAGTCTTATACAAATTTTCATCATCTATCTTCTGTCTTCTGTCTCCTGTCTCCTGTCCTCTGTCTCCTGTCTTCCGTCTGCTATCTTCTGTTTCCTGTCTTCTGTCTTCTGTCTCCGATCTTCTGTCTTCTGTCTTCTATCTTCTGTCTCCTGTCTTCTATCTTCTGTCTCCTGTTTTCTATCTTCTGTCTCCTGTCTTCTGTCTCCTGTCTTCTGTCGCCTGTCTTCTGTCTTCTGTCTTCTGTCTCCTGTCTTGTATCTTCTATCTTTTGTCTCCTATCTTCTGTCTTCTGTCTTCTATCTTCTGTCTTCTGTCTTTTATCTTTTATCTTTTATATCTGAGTTAGATTTTTTTTACCCTTTTGGAAATCTTGAGGAAGAAACTTGCGGGTGTAATAGTCAATAGTTCGACGTCTACTTTGTTTACTAAGACGACGATGGTCCAGGGATCTTCAAGCCTGTGGCGAAGAAACCACATAGAAACCACATTCGCTCTGAAGTTAGTTTCACGAATTAAAAATGTGTAGACTTGATTGAAGGTGGCTCGAAAAGATCGACAAAAAATTTGGTTTTCAACGGTCCATGCCATACCGACTAATCAATTTTTGAAACTATTCATAGTTTCAGTATCAATATTTATCTATTATGTGGCTTTACCACAGATTTAAAGATCGTCCTCACTGTTACATCGAAAAGTTCCTTCCTCAACACAAACCCTTTCATTGAAATTCACTCCTAAGGGTATGAAAAGGGGTGAAACATGTTTTTCACACATTTCTCGATATCTTATGGGTTCGATTTTCACGAAATTCGATTCGTCTCGTGATAATAATAAGAGTAATAGACACTATTATGGACGCTGTTTTCAAATAATCGTTAACAAGTAACTAAAAACACTTTTGTTCGTGAATTGTTGTTGGGAGATAAAGCATATAGCTTTACATCGTCAGATGAAGAGAATATTTTTCAATTTTTAGCGTGAAATATGAAGAATCAGATTCACCGAGTTGGATGTTCTGGAAAAAGAGGCGATACATCGTCGGAATCCTGGCCTTCTTCGGTTTCTTCACAAGCTACATACTTCGAGTCAATTTGAGTATCGCTATCGTTGCTATGACTGCTAACAACACGAAGACCGATGCCGATGGAAATATATACTACGTTAGTAGAACAAAGCAATATACATTGTTAAAAAAAAAACCGTGTATAAATTACCTCTACGTGACGATATAGAAATTCTCAGACTTCTTACTAGTTACTTGGCTGAAAAATCAGTCGGAAACTTTCACCAGTGTCATGCCGATTTGTGTGATCATAATTTCTAGCGGATATGTCGTATCACTCTTTTTATCCTCGCTTCTGTTAAATATGTGGTTATACCATAATAATATTCCAAGGACGGTATATTCGCGCATTGTACTTTTCCCGCGTGACTAACGCGTGCTTGATTATCTATTCTCTTATCGTGGTTGTAAAAGAATTGTACGGTATGCGGTTAATTCCTCGTTCTCAAGTCTATGGGATTAAAAAATTTGTAACAACTGTCAAAAAATATTCCATCGAGGCCGTGTTGTCAAAAAGTTTGGAGTAATTGATGCTAATTTCTTCAACAACAAAATATATTTTTTGAACATATCCTCAAAAAATTTTCTGGGCTAAGTATTTTCGCGAATTCCCTCAAGATGCTAGCCCTAAATTACACAAGTCTGTCTAATCTTGTTGTCTTTTGTTTGCATTCGTTATTAGGAGCAGGAATTTGACTGGGATTCAAAGCTCCAGGGATTAATTCTGAGCTCATTCTTCTACGGTTATATAACAACCCAGCTACTCGGTGGATTTGTGGCAGCAAAAATTGGAGGTAAAAGAGTATTTGGCGCTGGTATAGCGGTCACAGCCCTTTTCACCCTGATCACACCACCCCTGGTTCGTATCGATGTCTACATCCTACTCGCCTTGAGGATCATCGAGGGTGTATTTGAGGTGAGGTTCTCAAAAAACGAAAAATCCTGAAATACATGAAACTATGTAGATTAATTCACTTTCCTCAGGGTGTCACGTATCCCTGCATACACGCGATATGGGCGAACTGGGCGCCCCCTCTGGAAAGATCGAAACTGGCTACTCTAGCATTTTCCGGTAGTTTCGTCGGCACAGTATTCGCGATGCCCGTCTGCGGAGTCATGGCTGACCGACTGGGATGGCCGTCGTTATTTTACGTCTTCGGAGCCATAGGTCTGGTCTGGTACGCCATATGGTCATTCGTCGTGACGGACAAGCCAGAAGACGATCCGTACATCTCTGAGTCGGAACTCAGGTACATCAAGGGCTCCATGGAACAAACAAGTGACGAGGTAGACAGAAGATGACATTCTTCATCTTCCCCGAGGTCCGACTGATTCCGATCTTCTGAAATCATTTCAGAGAGTCGTACATCCTTGGAAGGATATCGTGACGTCTATGCCCGTCTGGGCTATCATCGCAGCTCACTTCAGTGAGAATTGGGGATTCTACACGATGTTGACCCAACTGCCGACATTTTTGTCAGGTGAAGGATTTTTACGTTGACAATGAATCGAATTTAATGTTCATCACTGATCAATTCTACTCGCATGTTTCCAACAGACGCGTTCGACTATAAGATCGAAAAGGCTGGATTCGTATCCGCTCTTCCCTACCTGGCGATGGCTATCATGATTCAGGGTGGTGGACATTTCGCTGATTACTTGAGGGAGAGGGGAATACTTACAACGACTCAGGTAAAACCCTCAGGTTCTCACTGTCAACGAATCCGAATATATACTCATAGTAGCTTGAATCCTCTGATTCAGAATCACTGATCCAAAACATTTTCAGACTTCTTTGAAGCATCTTTCGAACCAAGAAGACATTTCGACGTCAGTCTTGTTCAGATTTATGCCGTCTGAGTGCATATTCAGATCCATCAATCTCCCAACTGATCCACGTGCATCAATTTCAGGTCCGCAAAGTCTTCAATTGCGGTGGGTTCATAAGCCAAACAATCTTCATGATGTGCGCAGCCTTCATCATGACCCCGGTCGCGGCAATCACCTGCATCACCATCGCCGTAGGACTCGGTGGCTTTTCTTGGGTCGGATTCAGGTAGTAAAACAACATTGACACTCAATAAGTACCAGAGATCTTAACTAACTTGATATATCGATGTCCCAGCGTCAACCACTTGGACATTGCACCCAAGCATGCCAGCGTCCTGATGGGTTTTGGAAACACGTTTGCTACTATCCCAGGCATAGTCAGCCCCATCCTGACCGGATACGTCGTGCAGAATAAGGTAAAAGTCTTGCATCGCAGTTTTTATTCAATTATCCATTGGCGAATCCATGATCTGTTCCAGTCCGTGGCCGAGTGGAGGATCGTCTTCATCATCGCGGCATCGATTTACCTCGGTGGGGCAGTGATCTACGGAATATTTGCATCGGGGGAGTTGCAGCCATGGGCGACAAAGACCAAGAAAGAAAACGGCACGGCGTACGATAACCCGGCCCTCGAGATTGAGACGTTTTCGAGATGATGATTTACCTTGTGATATATAAACAAATTACCTACATATGTGACGTATGAATACATTGGCAGAGAATTTTTGCCAGGGTGTTGATTTCGTATCATACATAGGTACCCGTCGATTTGACGATATGTGATATACTCCTCACTTATGCTCGACTGTATGACTTTATTTGGTGAAAAAAAAAAATTGGTAGTGCCGTAGTTCCTCGCAGATCAGACGATTTCAGACAGTGAACTTGTAACGCGCGACTCAAGTATTGTCTAGAATATGGATAGATAGTATCATCGAACGAATCGTTGAATAAAGTGTAATTTTATTTTCCTAATACTGTTTCGAAATTTTGTTGATTGAAATTAAAATCATCATGCAAGATGGGTCAGCTCAACTCGTGCATCATTTTCCTTTTCCTCGACTATTGAAATATTCCGAAAAATGTAGACCAAACTTCAAGACGTCTGGGTGTGAGGCGTGACTCGTACATTTCGAGTGGACGCATCAATTCGATAATTATTGATAATATTTAATTAATGGTTGATGTTTTTCAACAACATTAAAAATCAACGAAAAATGATCAATCGTGTGATTTTTTTTTTTGTATATTTAATCACATAACCTTCGTTAGAAATCACCTGTTATTTCAGGTGTTACGTTGTTGTTGTAATTCAAGAGATATTGTTGAATGACTTTCAGCCACCTATTTGCCACCTTGGATACTCACGTGTCTTGCGTAAGCAGAATTTGCGCAGCTGAATCCGAGGCTTTCGAGCGTAGACTGAGAATTTGTGACTTGACTGTCTTACCATCATTGATTGATCAGTTTAATTTATCTGAAAATAATTTCTGAAAATCTTCTAAAAAAAGAGTAAATTCTACATCAACACTCCGCTCACAATTAATTTCATCAGAGTTACTGTAATAAATTCTCAAATACTGCGGCACCCAAGTTCTCTTGGTCTTCACAGTTGCTGAATTCATGATTCTTATGTTACTGCAAAAATGAAAGCACCGTTTTATGCAGAAGTGGAAGCAGAAAGCAGAAAATCATAGCATGAATCATTTTAAATCAAATTTCTTCACTTGTATTATGTTTGATGATTTTTTTTTCGTACTGTTTAATATTCGCAAAGTATAAATTATATGATAATTCACATGCAAATTTCGGTCACAACATTATGTCAATCATCCCATCATCATTTTCAGCGGGAATAGATACCTAGATAAACTACAAAATATTTCTCTAAATAACGAATGTGATTGTAAAATGAGAAATATTGAAAGAAGAAAAAAAATAGATTTTTGTGTCAATGGCATGTTCATTAGTCAAATATTAGGCACTGCCAGAATGGAAAACTTTCCACTCAGTTACTGCTATATTCGTTCTCATAGTGAGTACGTTTTTTTTTTTCGAGTTGCCAGTTGTCGTATCATCGAACCAATCAGCAGGCACACTAAATGAAGTGGAAACAGTCATTTCGACAGAGAGACTTGGATGGATCAGTGATCCACCATACTGTACGTTCTTGCAAAGTCATTTTTCTTCTTTGAATTATTATTTGTTCATTTTTAAGTGTTCCCGAAAATAGACAGAAGATCTTTGTTCACTTTGTATATATTTAAACATTAGGAATCAATTATTATATAATAAAAATTATGTACATCATGTCGAACAAGTTTTTTTAGTACTGTGTGTCTTAAAACCATTGATATTGATAAAATTTCAGACATTGGGATAAAACACGTTGAATCAACCAAATAGACCTGCAGAAATAAACATGAAAGATCGAACGTAAGTTTTACACACATTGAATTTAAATTCATTGAACATTATCATTACTTGTAACAGGCATTTCTAATTTTAAACAATGTGCTACAAGTGTGTAATATTCCTTTTCGAGAATGAAATTGTATATTTTGTGTTGGAAGTATAAAAGTATAGTGGGAAAATTAGTTGAACTAATCGAATGAAAATTAGTTGACACACCACATAAATATGAAATTTGATTGAATTTGAAAGTAAATCTGACAGTCTGAAATGTCGACGAGTTCATAATTCGATGCTATGTGAACCTGAACAAATCTCAGGGAATAAGGCTAGTATGGTCGACGTAAGAAATATCTGACATGATATTAATGTAATTGCACCCTACTGAAAAAGATCCTGTGAAATATGACATGAAAAAGTACATGAAAAAGTACATGATAAATTTTATAAAGTTATGACTGAATTCGTGATCATATGATTTTTGTTCTAACTATTAAGTTGTACAAATACGCATAATTTATTACCTAATTTATCGTAGGATGTTTTACATGATCAGATTTTATGATAGAAAAAAAGTGACACCCGAGTCGGGATCGAACCGCGGCCCTTCGATTTTGGAAGCAGGGACGCTACCGCTTAAGCTACGGTACTTCATAGCAATATAACCAAGCTTTAGGTTCATAAGCTTTAATATAATTGTGATTCATTTTCAGTTTCTTCAAAGAAGTTAAAACTCGTAGAGCTAAAACTCATGTCAAAGATCACACATTAAATTAGATGATAAACTATCTGTATTTTTACAACGTAATGGTCAGAACAAAAATCATGTGATAAAGTACGTAATAATGTACATTATTCTTAATTTACATGTTAATTCATATGATGAATTCAATCATAACTTTATGAAATTCATTATGTACTTTTTCATGTAATATTTTACAATATCTTTTTCAGTAGGGCATAGATCATGATTTTGTCTTGGTTATCAATTCAGGAATGTTCACTGTGTAATTGCACCATTGATACCGAGAACTAGGAAAATATTCTTGATCTTTTAGAGAAAAGCATGAAGAAACGGAATCACCGGGTTGGAAATTCTGGAAAAAGCGACGTTACGTCGTTGGGGTGATGGCCTTTCTCGGATTCTGCATCAGCATGGTACTCAGAGCCAATTTGAGTATTGCGATTGTTGCAATGACGGCAAACCACACAAAGATTGACGCACACGGGAATATATACTACGTTAGTAAAAACCTAATCAGATATGGCGATATGTGTAGCGTATAATGCTTAACGATGTATTGGCCGTACAATCTCAACCAAAAGTGTTTCTCGTCGACAATATTAGGCACTTCGGGATGAGATAAAAATCGGAACAAAATCAACCACAATCAAGCAGATCGAAGTATTAACTTTGAATAATGATAATGCCCAAGAGTTATCAATAAATTGTTCAAACAAAACATTGTTTAACAAATTTTGTGGTAGCAGCATTTTTTTTCATCTCAAACGAATGCCCTAATTTTTCTGAATACACATGAATTTCTAAAGAATTTTGTCACTATTTTGAAATTTCCGTTTTCGAAAATTTCCAAATTTTGAAAAATGGAAAAGAAAATTTGAATTTTGGATATGTTTTTGTGAATACGATGTAGATTACAATTCCGAAGTTTCCGGAGCGTGGAACAAATAGTTTCGTAAATACAGCCTTTACAAATTTTCGAAAACGGAAATTTCAAAATAGTGACAAAATTCTTAAAAAAATGCATGTGTGTTCAGAAAAATAAGGGCATTTATTTGAGAAGAAAAAAAATAACGTTACCAGAGAATTTGTTAAACAATGTTGTGTTTAAACAATTTATTGATAACTTTCGGGCATTATCATTATTCAAAATGAATACTCATATCATCTTTATCATAGTTGATGTTTTCCGATTTTTATCTTATCATGAAGTATCATGCTCAATTTGCCGACAAGAATCATTTTTTGGTTGAGATTGTACGGCCAATACATTCTTAACAATTGTCATTTGATTCCCTTGGTCATCAGCAAAAGGAATTCAACTGGGATTCAAAAACCCAAGGATTGGTTTTGAGCACATATTTCTACGGTTACTTATCCAGTCAGTTACTTGGCGGATGGCTGGCGACTAGAATAGGCGGAAAAAGAGTTTTCGGAGGCGGTATTGCGTTGACGGCTATTCTGACCATACTCACACCGCCCCTGGTCCGAACAAATTTCTATCTTCTAGCCGCAGCGCGGGTTATTCAAGGACTGGGTTCGGTAAGATCCTGGAAAATTAGTAACTAGAAGAAAATAAAACCGAATCGAATCACGTCCTCAGGGCGTGACGCTCCCGTCTACGCACGCGATTTGGGCGAACTGGGCGCCACCTTTGGAGAGATCAAAACTTGGGACTCTCGCAATATCCGGAACTTTTGCGGGCCCAGTTATCGCCATGCCCATCTGCGGCGTCCTCGCTGACCAACTGGGATGGCCATCCGTATTCTACGGGTGCGGAGCATTCGGTCTAGCCTGGTTTGCCACATGGTTACTCGTCGTGGCCGACAAGCCTGAGGACGACCCGCACATCTCCTACGCGGAACTCGTGTACATCAAGAGCTCCATGGAACAAACCACCAATGAGGTATGAAGAAGATGAACTCTGCCGGAGGTCGCAAGTGAAGCGGATGTCCCACTGTATTGGTGATCCACTGCTTCACCGATGTTCCGAATGATTACAGAAAATCGTGCCTCCTTGGAAGGACATCATGACCTCTGTGCCTGTCTGGGCGATCATTGCGGCCCACTTTAGTGAAAATTGGGGATTGTTCACGATGCAAATTCAACTGCCGATATTTTTGTCAGGTGAATTTGCAAATTATTCAGTTATTCAAGTCAATGACTATGTCTTAACCACTTCCTCATCGTTTGACGCAGACACACTCGACTATCAGCTATCGCAGACCGGACTCGTATATGCCCTTCCCTACGCGGCAGCGGCGATAATGATCCAGTGCGGTGGACATCTGGCGGACTACATGAGAGAAAGGAAAATAATGACAACCACTCAGGTGAATTTAGTTACGGAGATGGAAAGATCGCCAATCGAATCACATATTAGTCACGTATCAATTTCAGGTTCGTAAACTCTTCAATTGTGGCGGTTTCATGTGCCAAGCAATCTTCATGATGGGCGCAGCCTACATCACAACACCGGCCCTCGTGATCACTTGCATAATCCTTGCTGTAGGTTTCGGTGGTTTTGCTTGGGTCGGTTTCAGGTACTCGAGCTGATTTTCTCACAAAATAACCCGAAGATTGACAGTGGTTACAAAATTGTCCAAATGAAGCTGATGATAATCTTATTTCAGTGTCAATTACTTGGATATCGCACCTAAACACGCCAGCATCATGTTGGGACTTGGTAACACTTTGGCGACTCTCTCGGGCGTGATGACTCCCATGGTCTCCGGCCACATTGTACAAAACAAGGTAACAGTTCGCCACAAAAATATTTTCCGAATCGAATAATCCATTCGCAAATTCATCATCTGTTTTAGTCCGCAGCCGAATGGAGAATCGTTTTCATCATCACAGCATCGATTTACTTATGTGGAGCAGTTATATACGGATTGTTTGCGTCTGGAGAGTTACAGCCGTGGGCAGGAAATGAACCTAAGAATGAAAATAGCACGGCTTTGTTCGAAAAAATCCCCGATGCAAGTCTTGGCGAACGAAGAGAAGCGAACCGTGAAGATTATGGAGTCGATATCAATGGACAAGTTCGATTATGAATTCCCTTCGAACGATATTTGCTGATAAGTTTAGTGTATTTTTTTATCAGAATTGAGACAATGCCGATTGACAGTTCACTTACAGCCTCGAAAATATATTGTATATCATTATCATCCTAATAACGTAACACAACGAAAGTTCATGGTATTCATTTTCTTCATAAAACTCCTCAAAAACCGCTTTTGTCCAAAAATTGAAGTACACGAATGGAATATACCATCGCCAGTAATTTAATTTTCTTAAAAATTTTGGAATTTTATTTTATTACAAACTTGATTACAACTAGAACTCTTCTGGAATAAAAGTCAGCTCAACTCTGGTACTCCGGACCTGCAAATGGAAGAGAAGAAGAGTTAAGGCACCAGATTTCGGGACAAGACTGCCCGGGTATTTTCAAATTCCATTATAATTACCGATGAAGCTGAGAAGAACTGGTAAAAAGATTAGGCCGTGTGCAGCACCGATCAAAACGATGCCCAGATACATCCGGAAGTAGAAGACCTGGAATATCTGTGTCTTTGCAAAAGCCAGTACGACTATACCGGCGAATTTGGTCAACGTGATGCCAGAAAATACCTGTCAAACGAGACAAATTCGTTAAGAAAAAAAATTGCAAACTGAGTATGAATTAACTCACCGAGCTTCCCATTCCGGTCAAAGTTTCGCGAGTTTTGTCGAGCCTCGTTGGAGCCTTGCTTTTCAAATAGGAGTGCACTATGTGGCTACAAAACTCTACGGATATTCCCACAGCCTGAAGGAAATGAACCAGAATCAATGAACGACACGGTGAATGACCGTCTTCACTTGATAGGAACGGATGTTACTCACAACCACTAAGTTTACAAGGGAAACTGCGTTGAGCGATATACCCCACCAGTACATCAGTCCTCCAATGTTGATAATGATCATGATGACATTGAGCGCGACCACGATAGCCGAGAAAAATGAGAAACCAGTGAAAATGAATGTCACCAGAAAAACCACACCCACGGAGAGACTGAGCGAAATCAAGGCTTCGCTCCAAATCGTCAGGTATTGCTCGTAGAAAACGTAGAAGACACTGAAAATGGAGGAAGATTGAAACGTTTGAAGGACTCGAGTCCTCGAGGCTGTAGGATGAGTCGTGCATACCTGTAAGGGAAGACCTCGATTTCTGTGTCCGAAACTCCAGCGGCGTTGATCATGGTCGAAATGTTTGCAGCGATCAGTCGAGCAGCCCTCAACGCTTCGAACCAATCAGACTCGTCCTTCAAGGGCGTATGGTAAGTGCCGAAGTAGCTGTCACCCACGTCCATTTTTCCGTACTCGTCAGCGTAGTAGTTCAACGCCTTCAGCAAAACAAGTCATTTCTCATTCAATTAGTATTGGAAATTTCGCAAGTGTCGTATATACTCACGTCTGCGTAAGAAGCGAGACCACCCTTCGCACAATCCTCGTCTGGTATATCGGTTAAAAAATAGTTCAAGTACGTTCTGAAGGAGGCAGCATCTGGTCTGGTTGCCAGATCGTTGGTAACAATGTCACAATAGCCGCAGATCTCCGTACCTAGGGAAGAAAAATCAAAGTTCAATTCTGTCTTCAGAACCGCTGACATTCCCCTCATTCTTCTCCTCAGTTTGATAAATCAACGGAGAAGAAGACATTAGAGTTTCGTGTAGAAAACTACTCACCGAGTGTGTGTGGGCAGTAGGAACTGTTGGTATAGTAATACTTGCAGCAGCCGTCGATTATACTCCAGTCGAAGTAATCATCTATCCAGGAAGACGCTGCGCTTGTGATGTAGGACCTGAAAAGTGGGTGTGACTCTTTGCATTTTTCAAATCACCGAATTTTTATTACATCTGCTGTATACTAACTCTGCTGGCTGTTTAGCTGCCGAGTAAAGTTGCGTGCTTAGAGAATCGACGTTGCAGCCTTGACCGCCACATATCAAGTTCTGAACGTCGTCTGAAGAATAGTTTAGCCCTGATTTGACGACGAAATAAACCGGTGGACCCTGGGACAGCAGGTCTGCCATGTACTATGGAAAATAATTGGAGGGTCAGACTCTGAGACATTTCGCGAGTGATCATGAATCGGTGGAATTGGGTTACCTTGAAGTACTTGTAAACGTACGAATCTTCGGGCATGGCCAATTGCTGGCTCAGGCCAACCTCAACGTTCGGGAACACGACAACGCTGATCAAGAGGAAAACGGTGAAAACGACGAGCACCGCGATTCTGACGTACGATATCATCAGACAAGGAGTGTAGTATTTTTTGAAAGCGGTGTAAACCAGCCCCTTCCCTGGCTTGGACAATTTTTCTCCATTTAATTTAAAGCAACAGCACAAATCCCACTGGTGGTTCTGTGAACGAGGTCATAATCAGTGATCATATTGAACTCAAAGTGGGAAGAATGCTTCTCCAGGCTTCTCATCTTACTTCGGCTCGACCAGCGTCTATTGCCAAAAGTGCGACGAAGGCCGAGATCTGCAGCAAGAAGTTCAACGCCACTGCCACCGAAGCGTACAAGGCGAATGTTTGCACAGCAGGCATGGTAGAGATGGCGCCGATCAAGAAGCACAAGCACTCCGAAGTGCTGGTCAACAACATAGAGGGACCGACTGACCCCATCACTCGGCCAATGTGGCCAGCCACCGACTCGTCATGCAGTCTTGGATTCCGTTGATGAGTTTGTACCATGATGAAGATGTTGTCGACTCCGATGGCGAGCACCAAGAACGGGATAACCTGAAACGAACGTCGAAAACATGTCACGAACCGAACGACCACGGACAAATTTTACGACTCACCTCTATGGTCAGCAAACTAGTTGGCACTCCCAAGTACCCGAATATTCCAATGGAACAGCCCACCGAGGCCAAGACAATGACGATTCCGCCAATGCTGAGTGAGATTCTGCTGTGTACCTTGAAGAAGGAGAAAACGATGTCACGGAACGTGAACTAGGTTTGGCATCACTTTTTGTTTCTTACCAAGCAGTTTGCAGACGCACTGAACTTTCCTAGGGCAAGAGCGATGTAAATGAACATCACGCAGTAGCTGATCACCACCGTTACCGCCTCGGCCTCTGACGTTCTGGCTAATTCGTCCTCGATTGACCTTTCGGCTGAATAAGCTATCTCCATGAAATCTGGGCGTTCGTTTTCGTCCCAGTTCTTCATGAACTCGATGTATCTGATGAGTATTCGAACATGATGGATGAATAAGAAATCATGATTGATTGCACGATTTTGAGAAGGTCGCGTCCGTACTTTGTTTCCCAAGCGAGAGCCGGAGCGAGGGACTCGTCGTCGAGCCAATTGTTGACCATCATCGTGATCGAGAGACCCGTGGCTTTTATGTAATCTGCCGAATCGTAGCTTTCTTGACCATTCACGAGGAAACCACCGACTGCCACTGCAGGGAGGATCGGACCTTTGTATGGAGCGATGCAGTCTGTGTTGTAGGGGTTCCTGAAGGGATTCGAAGACAACATTTGATATAGGCTGAACCCTAGGACTCAGTGTGCACATTAAATGCATCATCGTTTCTACTTACTGCAAACATTTGTATATGTGGTCCAAGTAGTTCGTTTCGTAACCGCCGGATGTTCCAGTCGACTCGAAGGTCTCTAGATTGTACTGGAAGTACCCCCAGATGTTCTGGATCGTGCACAACGATAGGGTTACTGGACCGGTGAACTCGTTCTGGACCGGTGCGTAGCAAATCTTCTCCAAACCTTCGTCCGTGTCTTGACCAATCTGGGAAACAGACACCGTGACATGTTTTCGACCATGTGACATTCTCAAAGCTTCTCGAGGATACTCACTTCCAAAAGCTGGACATGAAGATCGTAGATGGCGAGTAAGAAATCCTTGTTGTACACTGGACCAAACTCCAAATCCCCGCTGGACGTGTTGTGGATGATCTAGAACATCGATATTATACGGTGTCATTAACACTGTACCTATGTTATCGATCTCTCATTGTTACGATGTCGTACCGTATCAAGACCAACAGACTTGATGTAGATCTGTTCAGTTCTGTAAAAAGGTCTGAAGTGCTCGTCAACGTAGTCCTTTTCAATTCGCGACTGACTGTCCGGGGCGGCCCATATTTCAATTGGGTCTGTGGTCACTGATAAGAACGCTATTCCATAGCACAAGACTATTATCACGTAGGACCAAACGCATAGGGTGAGTATGGGCTGCTTTGCAAATCCTGAAAAAGTGATCCACAAATTCGTTCGAGCTCGTCGATCATCACTCATAGCAGGCTACTACTCACCATATCCCAACCTTTTGAAGATTGTTTCCAAAAATTCATTATACGAATCCCCAAAGCGTCTGTACTTTGACGCGAATGAATCAGGAGCGGGGCCTGAGACAGTGAAACATGACGCGTTAGAGCACAATAGGGTCAATCATGAAGCGAAGATGTCATCGACCTCAGAACTCACCCTTCGGGACATTCCTTCGTCTGAGTAGGGTGACAGTAGTCGTTGACCCTGCGCTTATCGCAATGACGATGATAGCTCCGACTATTCCCCAACCGCTGATACCAAGCAATATGAAATTGTTCGCGCTGAGGTTGAGTTCGGTTACCGGACAACTAGCGTCACAGTCGACGCAACTGCAGGCCAGTGAAGTGTTCTAATTGGAGAAAAATGACCATTACTTGTCCAAGGTCCTCGATGGAACGGTTAAGGATGATGAAACTCACATCATAAGCTTCGGAGCACGGTACGGTCGCTGGGTTAAGCGAGCTGTTCGTCGAGAGCGAGTCTTCAGCATCCCATACGTAGGTAATTTGGAAAGGGATGAGATCGTTATCCGCTGCATATCCCATGTACTCGTACCACCTGCACGAATCAATGACAAGATTGATATATCGGCGGTTGAATCTAATCAGTCGAAACTGGTCGATGGCAGGCCATCGATCATTATACATTCGCGAATATCGTACACTAATAAGCTAATGGTAGAAGATTAGCGAGCAAATCAATGTAGCAGCCACACGTGTACATTATCAGTCATCGAGACCGCGAACATGTAAGATAATAAATTTCAGCTGCCAATTACGATCGTAGTTATTGCACTCTAGATTCTTCAATAATTTTTTACTGTAGGAATGGAGGACGCCGCACGTCCTCGATGAGTGACTCAAGTCGTAGCAGATGCCAAAAGAGCAATCAATCAAACCCTATCTGTTTGGTCCTCATTCCAATCAGATCAACTACTAATAAGTTATCGATCTGTGTGTACACCAGATTTCCGGATTGCAAAAGACTCGAATCGTTATCAGAATGTTTGAAATGATTCAGAGACTCCAACAGACTTTCAAGGATTTCAATGATTGCATGGTGACTACAAAATAGTGGCTGAAACGTGGATGACAGCATCAGAAAATGACAAGGATTGATCGAGGCACTTACAACTTGTAGGTACATCTGCTTGCACCGTGAGATCCGCATGCCAGATCCATAGCCAAGTTTCCACTGGCCGGATGGAGGATTTCTTTGCACGAGTTGTACGTACCCTCGGCATATTCTTCACCCAGGAAGATCTGCGTCCATGAAAAAAAGAGCCGATACGTGTGAATTCTGAATGTCGCATTTCATTTTTCACCTCATCTACCCACCTGAACTTCGTTTATGTATTCCACGGTTCCAGTGGTCAATATTTCTACCGAGGCCATGAACCTGCTCTGATCGGGGGCGCAGCTCATGTCGCAAATCGATCTGAACATGTTCTTCGAACAGCTTACACACCTGCCGAATACACCCTCGGACATGGTCATGCTCGAGTCCATGTCGATGATCTGCTGAGCGTCGCAGCAGACCAGGGGCGAATCTGAGTATCAGTAATCGTATATTGTTCATGATGCGACATTCGGACGATGATTCGTTCGTTAGCGTTACCATTCTCGTCTTCGAACAAATGCGGACACCTGTTGTAAAGTATCGCCTCAGCTGTTGAATTGTTGATCAGCTGGCCTGTCCCGGTCGATGGACAGTTGTAGGTGCTTGAACCGGACGTGTAGCACTGTCCGTACCATATGCAGGTGTAATCTTCATCTTGGGACAACGATGAACCGAAGAAGAGGAACGCGAGGAGCAACAACGCCGGTATATTCATTCTGGAATGTCGAAAAACGGTTGCAAATATGCTAAGAAAACGTAATTTCTTCAATTTGTGGCCTACCTGATGGTCGGATCGAGGTTTTTTAACGTGAGAAAAATATCCTTTCAATCTACCAGTAGTCGCTTCCACTTGTCACTTCGTCATCGTCGCGGCCCGAATCTCGGTGAAGACTGTCGCAGAGATTGAGGTCGGGGTGAACTACGAAGTAGATCTTGGATCTTTATCTTACACATGTTTTTTTTCTTATTCTTTTTATCACACAGGTGAGAATCTGGCTGCCTCGATCACTCGATAGATTATAGATTCGGTTGTTTTTTCTTTCTATTACCCTAACGTTCCCTAAGCCTCGCGATATCGTGTTTGAAACACCTGGCAGTGACGATGAGATGGAAAGAGAGAGAAGGTTGTCTTGTTACAAACTACTCATTGTAATCTTGATAAAATTTAGTCTTATCAATTTGGTGCCGTCAATTATCTGCCGTAATTTTTCATCGACAGTGAACACCTGTTGATGACACGACACAACTTCGGTTAATTTAAACAGCAAAGAGTGATGACTTCAGTGAACAATAATTGAAAAATTGAATGAAAACTCTGATTTTTTTTTACAAATTTTTTGGAAAATTCTAACTTTATAGTTCATCGTACGAAATTGTAGATTTTTTTATTTTTTTTAAACTTGATGGTTTTTATATGGAGTGTAAACTATATTCTATCATTTTTTTTTTTTTTTAGGGAAAAAAGGCACTGGAAATATTTTTTCGGAAATAAAGTATACGAGAAGTAAAAATTTTCCGTAAAAATTTTGAGGAATGATATAAATATGATGATGAATAATTGAAATCGTTGATTGTTTCCATAATGAATAATCATATTTTAATGACGCAATTATTATGATCGTACAAATGTTTCTTTTACAAACAATTTTATTTTATTTTTTTTCTTGTTCTTGTTTCGTGTTTTTTTTTTTTGTTGTTGTTTTTTTTTTTCATTATAATTCAAGCATAGCTGCGATGATGTTGTATAATAATAATAAGAGTATAAATAAATTTACAGAAAAGAAAAAGAAAAACGAACGACAATAGATTAATAAAATTAACAAGTAATACATAACAATTGCAGTTGTTACAATTTTTGTGAGTTCCTAATTTAATATCGTACGAGTTTCTTTCTTCTTTTTTTTTGTGTGTGTTTTTTTGTTTTCAATTAAAATCGATAATGGTAATAAATACAATCATACAAACTCACGAATGTGTTAATTTGTTTACGATATCTGATTATACAAACGTAAGATATACAGGTATCATATTGGAAAGACATTATTTATTTATTTATTCATTTAGTTATTCATTTATTATTCTTATTTCATTTTTCTCTCGTTTCATTTTTTTATCTTTAATTCTGCGTTCATCTATCATCATTTATATGTATAATCATGAGACAAGATTATTACACACGTGCAGAATTTTACCGCAAATTTTTATTAAAATTTTCTTATTTTCGCAAAGATTGTTTGTTATTTATCTTTATTTATTTATTTATTTATTTTTTTAATTTTTTTTCTTCCAAATTTCAATTCTTTCTTATATATATATATATATATACTATAATATAATATTATATTTAATCAGATTGTTTGTGTTCATCGTTTCTTTTTTCTTTATTTTTATTTTTTTTTCATCTATCTCACGATATATAATCAATATTTTTTTTTTCTCACCTAATTTTCAAATATATTCAACGTTACCAATAAAGTTTATATAGCATATATGTATACATATATCAATAAAATTTTTATGGAATAATTATATATATATATATTTATATGTGATGATATATACATATATATAATTTTTTCATGTATAATTGATAATAATAGAGAGTAACTTTGACAGTCAAATTGTATCAGGGGGCAGGGGGGGGGAGCAAAATATTGATAAATCGGAACTAGGCCAACTAGTGGATCGTCTTTGACCAAAAGTCCTAATTTTCGATAAATAAATAAATAAATTTTGATTGAAAAGGTGTGATAAAAAAAATGTCTGTTAACTTTTTACCAAATCTCTTATCATACCGTATACCGTGCAAATGGTCAGATTTTAATGATAAATATAAATATAATAAAATTATCGTAGGATCAAAAATACCTATCATCATGAATGGAAATGAAAAATAAAAATAATAATAATCAAGTTAGCAACAAAGTGATAGACACAAATTCGATAAAAGACTTTCGATAAAAGACGACCTCGACAAAATTTATACAATAAAATTTATATTAAAATCAATTATTATAATAATGTTTCGAACAAAAAAAAAAATATTATTAAATTATTTTATAATTATATTTTCATTTCTAATTATATATAGCAATAATTATTCATGTACGTAGGTGTATTTTATTATTCGCTGTCAGATATTATAATCGATATATCTTAATATATCATATTATTTTATTCAATTTTTTTTCTTGCTGTTTTTATTCTTTTCTCAAAATTTCTCATCGAACTGAGATCATTTTCATGAGTATTAATATGGTATTTGGTTTTTTTGTTGTTGTTTTTTTTTTTCATTTATTTTTTAAGGTGCTGAAATTCCTTACATAATTTTTTTTACTCCTTTTTTTCTGTTAACGTTATTTTATATTATTTTATATATATATTATTCACTAAGGATGTCGCTATCGCGCAACTTACGTCAATTACATTTAATTAACGCCCATTATTATAATTTTTTTTCGTTTTTCTATTCTTTTTTTTTTTAATTATAATTGAACGCAACGCGTTTTCTCTTTATCCAATTTGTGATCGGGCTTTTCAATAACTAAAACAACAATTATTTTTATTGAGCACGGAAAATTTACGCCTTAATTAATAATCACCATTCGGGGGGGGGGGGGGTAATTAGCCTATATCTCTAATTTTTTGGCTAGCAATTTTTCAAAGGCTGTAAAATTTTCCGCAATTTTTTTACCCACGAACGACTCGCTTTTTTTTTTTTTTTGTTGCTCATTGTTTCTTTTTTTAATCTTACTGCAGGCAAATTTATCTTTTCATCATCATCATTTTTTTTTTTCAACATACTCTGAATACAATCTTGGTCCTGAGTTACTACGAATATATACTTGACATTATTATTATTATTATTTTTTTGTTTCACTTCTCCTTTTCCAAATTCCATAATACTAAAAAATATTACTTGAAAACTTTCTTTGTCCAGCTTATACATGGTCAATTTTATATTAGACAGATATAATATCGATCGGAGATTGATTAATGTGATTAAAAAGCTGGAAAAAAAACTGCATCATTTTTTTTTCTTATTTGTTTATTTCTTTTTCGTTAAAAATCTGAAATTTGTGTAAAACCCCTTTTTTTCTATATCAAGCTTGCAGCAAATATGCGGTTATACCGATTAGCGTTGTCGTAAGTGGTTAAAGAAGACCAATCGATATTGTAATTCATTTATTTATTAATTCAATTCATTCTTTCTTTCTTTCTTTATATATATATATATATTATTATTTTCCTTCTATTGATTATATATTTTGTTTTACTTTTTTTTTCTCTATATGGATACTTTCTGTTGTCTAATTTACACGAATTAAATCTTTCAATATCATTATTTAAGGTTTTAATTTTTTTCTTTTTTTAATATCCATTTAGCAACGTAACATTTCTCAATTCATTTGCTCTCTTCTTCATCGTGGATAATTGCTTGTATAATATTCTTCTAATTATCCTCAATTTTTTTTTCCATCGTTGTTGCTTTAGCTTTAAATTCCTTTTTCGATTATTGGTTTTTTCGGATCCAAACTCTCAAAAAGGTAGTTTATATCGTATAATCTATGTTGAGTCCTGACCTTCTCTCGTTCAATATCTTAAGTAATGTTAAAAATAAAATAGCTATTTCGAAAATGTTAGAACTCAACCTCGATTCACAGATTGCAGTTAATATTTTATTTCATTTTTCGAGTTATACGATCGGAAAAAAAAACTTTATTTCTTATCATTATAATATTCATTTATTTGATTACTCTTCATATATTCTTAATTATCATTCTTGTTATTCCTTTTTTTTTAAGTTTTATATCTCTATATTTAAATCGTTAATACATAGATGATTCTTTCAAATCGATTTCAATTCATATTCTTTATCCTTTTGTTTTCATCTTTTGGTAATAATTATCGTTATTACATTATATATATATACAGAGGTCGATTACTAATTATATAGTATAATTTTCATCAATTTATATATATTTCATTGACCGAGAAGAGAAAAGAAAAAAAAAAATTTTTCCCAAAAAGTCATCAAGGGATACACAAAATTGACTCCAAATTAATTTCTTTTCTCTATTATTCCTGGGACAAATCGCGTTCTCTCGATCATTCGATAAACCTAATGATTATATTTCGTGATGATAAAAAGTGACCCGAACGGAAAAAAAAAAATTATGCACATTAATTCTAGATGTGAAGATAAAGAACAAAAAAAATGAAAAGAATAAGATCAGTATTCTAGGTAATTATGATGATAATTAAAACGCGGAAGATAATGTATTCGATTTCAGGCGTTTATATATATGTTTAACCGTTAAAAAAAGCATTTATTTTCTTATCATCATCGCATGTATACTTTGTTCGAACATTTTCACCTACAATTATTATGTAATCAACTATCAAGTATTAGGACCCTGTATTTTAAAAACCCGTAACTCGTTTCATCCCTCAATTATCGACCAAATACACGAGACTTTGACAACTTTTATCACTTAACCACTGCGATTCAAAACTTACACAGACTGTCCCAGAATGGAAAAAAAATTCTCAATAAAATCAAAAAAAAAAATATATTAATATTAATATTGAAAAAAAAAAAAACGAAATTGATAATCAGCGTTTGGATAAGGTATCAATTTTTTTTCTCTCTCTCTCTCGGTCAGCGAACGCGCGTTATGCTAAATGAATGAACTCCATTCAGTTATATATGTATAATAATCGTGGATAATAATCGTATCTATATAATAATATATGAAGTTTAACAGTTAATGTTGAATCGTTAATACGACTCGTCGCTATAATGTGTATATATATATATATATATGTATTATATATATATATATCATGTATGTATAGGTATATTATATATGATAATGGAATAACTTAATCGTGATTATTAAAGTTAGATTGTTGAGCACAATTATTGATTTCTATTAGAGATTTGCGGGATGCGCTGTGAGCGGATGACATGTCCGCGAACTCCCCAGCCGACTTACCCTTCCGCGGCAAAGTTGTGGCTTCACCCATCGACGGCAGCTCTCTCGGCTTCCATATCGGTGAACCTATTTTCAAACTCAGTTTAGAAAAAAATCCCGATTTAACCAGGTCCCGGCGATACCCGCTATCAGACCCTACATCTTCGTTTGAATTGAAAATACGATCATCGAAACCAGATTCTCTTTTTATTTCTTTCATTCCACCATCATTAAGAATGCACGAGTCAAACCTGTGTCAGAAGTTTGCGACAGCAGATAACGAAAAAGTTTCCAAAAATGTTCACCAATGGTCATGTTGAAACAATATTGCTGCAACATTGGTGCGATCTGATTCTTGGCTGTCTATGAGGTATTGGCTCAGAGAACATTGCTGGACATGTTCTTTTCGAAGATTTTTCAATATCATCTTGACTTCTGACTCAGTTGGCATGACGTGATACATCCTAACCGATGCCACTCGGTCAAATAAATCGCCTGAGGAGAGACGGCGCGGAAATTATTCTTAAATTCTCATGTCATTTTGAAGTGCGAAATGATATTAGTTTAGAGCTGAAAGAAAGAATTGTTCAGGATCGAGGAACGTCGTTTGGATCTGATTGAGGTTTTTCAACGGTCTCCTAAACTGGTTGATAGTGACTTCAGTACCGTCTTTCGGCAAGCAAAATTTCGACCAGAGTGTGTCGTGGGAGAAAATGATAACCGCGGTAACCACAAGTATTGTGGAAATGAAGAAAATCAGATAAAGTCTGTTTGATCGATAACAGAGACGCTAGAGCGAAGATCGACCCTGAAGTTAGTGTTAAATTTATTGTTGGGACTTTAGAATTTGTTATCTTCACGATATTGCGATCGGACATATTTCTTACCGAGTTCTTTGACGGTAATCGGCTGGTAGTTCTCGGGTTGATGAGAGGACTGTATTAGTCGCGCTTGACTGCCGGTGCTTCCGGCAGAAATCGTCGACGTTGTGCTCAAAGTCAAATGATTTGGGGTTCGACCTAGTGTTGTTTTTTTCTCGCCTAAATAAGCCTGAGAATCTTCTTCGCCTTCTGATTTAGTCCCGGATTCCATTTCCGCTTTAACCTCACCTGTAATTAAAACAGTCCCCGCTACTCCTGGACGAGTTTGACCGACGGAGACGAATCAGTTCACATTTCAACGTCGGGATCACAAACCTTAAAAATAAAAATTCTCCTCACCAGAGGTATCGCTGATGGTTTTGCTCCGTGACCTGAAGCTGCTCGGGTTCGTCGCGGGTTCTTCGAACTCCTTATCCTCCGAGCTTTCGTGGTCAACATTGTGCTTCGACTGACTATACTTCCGCTTCACGTTGTGCTGATTCGCGAGCAGCTGCTGCTTCACCATCTTTTTCGACATTGTTCCGTTTCCGTTCTGCGATTGACTCTGGATCGACGATTTTTCAAACTTTTCAACATGTCCGGTCGACATACGCGGCGAAATCGATATCGACGGTTGGGAAATGTTCTGTTTCGTTGATGGAATGCTCATGTTCCGTACGGACTCACGAATTATCTGACGAATCGTCTTCAGGAACGCGTTACGGAAGTCGGTCGTACTGCGGATCAAAATCGTTCGTCAACTTCGTCATTAGAATCATGGAAACCTCGAAATCGCGAACAACTGATACAGTCTAGCGTCGTCTTTGGGATTCGACATGTGGCAAAAAAGATCAACACACAATCAGCAGTTGATGAAAGTCTGCCTCAGACCAGCTCACACCTCAGACTTGACATCTCAGGGAAAACATTGCAAGGATTATACAGAAACTTGCTACGCCAAGCCAACATGTCGGATCCCAGCTGAAGCCACAGGCTTTAAACGCTTATCCCCACTCTCGAGGTCAAGGAGCCGACGTGCACGGCTCGACGGCTGAAGCGATACTGACGCTCTAGCGGTGGGCGGAGCGTAACTTGCGCGGAACCATGCGCGTCAGCCTGCGCGGTGCGCGAGCGCATGTTTGAGTGGGGGAAGCTTCTGACGCATATCGCAGGAGCAGTTGCCAATAACGTTGTTTGTATTGACGCTCAACGGTAGCAATCAGCAGTTAAAACAGTTTGAGATAATCAATCGAACGAGATAAGACCTCACCTGTTCGATAGTACGTAAACCTTCTCCGATCGTCTCTGAAGTTGGCTTCTGAGGTGTATCAGCTCCCACAAGAAGTGGGACTCCATATCTTTGGCGGAGCTCGCTCGGACCTGAACCTCGGTGACGGGGATGAGGACCTGGTACCTGATGATTTCGACCTCGCTGGAGTTCGCCTTAGTTGAAACACCCTGGGGAATGAAAAGGGGCGGTTTTAGCCTCGTCTACATCGACATCCGGGAGTTGACTCACCATGAGCTTCTTCTTCTGTCTTAATCTCTCCTTGCAGAGGAAGACCACTGCGGATTTGAACACGAAACACATTGCGTGAAGCTCCAGTCCCTTCTTGATCTTCCCCAAGAAGTCGGAGATATTTAGCCACTCGACACCGCCGTAGTACAACAGGTCGCCGGGGCTCAGATCGATCGGCTGAAAATAAGAGAAGAGAGTCAAGATAGATGGAAGCTTTTGGTTGAGCTTCTCCGGCTGCTCACCTGCTTGCAAGACTTTTGATGCTGTCTGAACAGATGATCGAATATCGCTCCATACTCCTCGTGGATTCGTTGCATTTCGTTTATGTGTTCGGCGACCTTTTCCATCCCCTTGAGAGCCTCTGGAAAATTGAAAGAATCGTTTTTGGTGTCTCTGGGGAAATTTGAAGAAGCTTATTTTCAAGCTCACCGATCAAGTGTTCGTGTTCCTCGCTGTGCTCGTCGGTCAGATTTCGGAGCTGCTGGAGGAGCAGGGGATACTTGAGAATTCGCTGGATCGGTTTGATCAGATATGACTCTAGCGTTGAGGAGTGTTGCTGGCGAGGATTTCTCGCTGATAAAAATTCTTGTAACGCTTGATTGCCTTCGTCTGTAAAATCGAAATTTTCAGGGTTAATTACGAGGCTATTGGAATCAAAACGTGATTTTTAATCAACCTCCGGCTACTCACTGGGATGTAGAACTTTCTGAGCCTTTGAGTGACTAGCGCAAAATGAACTGTACAATTTGAAGTGGTTTACGTAATACAAAAAGGCACTTCCGATGGAAAACAGGACCCCCTGTAATGAAAAAGAGGTTTGATTTGTTGGAAGGGAGCTTCGATGGCCGGGACCTACGTACCTTGAATTGACTCGGGTGATCGAAATTGTTGAAATCCGATTCCATTTCTATGGCGTGATCCAAATTTTGTAAAAACTGCCTTTGGAACGTTACAATTTCTTGTATATTTCCAAACAGCGCGTTTATTTCCGCAATTGACAAAAATGTTTCTCGCTTCAGGGGCTCTAAGTAGTTTTCCAGCAAATTATTTAAATTCTGTAAGCAAAAAAAATTGATCGCGGAAATAGTAACGATCGTAAATTCTTCCGTAAATTTGTTCTTACCTTAACATAAGTCCGTTCAGTTTCTATCAATTCCAAAATGACTTTTTTCAGCTTTTCAGCATCGCTGAGTTGCCGACTAGGCGTCAGTGCCTGAGAGTGTGAGCTGACCACGCTTCCAGTCGGACTAGATTTTCTGGTCTCTCCCGGTGACCGACAGAAGCCCGTCACCTGCTCCGCCGTTTTCAGAAGATTTTCAATCTCAAAAGAATTCGTCCTCGAGGTCTGTTTACCATTCTCTAGATGCGACACCGAGGAACACTCCTGCAGCATTCCCTCCTTGCCTGAAAATTGAACGTCGATTTTGAAAAACAACTCGTTAGCACGTCGACGAAGCCACACAATTATTCCAAGAACACATCAGTCGACCCAGATTCATTGGAACAGACAATTGATCGGAGCATGGTTTCACTCACTCCATCCAGGCGCTGGGACAATCAGACCGGATATCATCTCCTCGCTAATGACTGGTGGATCCGAGGGCGGCGGTGGGCAGACGAGGCTCTCTATTATGTCGTCGGTGACCCGCATGATCCCGGATAGATCCGGAGGCTCCGTCCTCGAGGAACGCATCATCATGCACAGGGCCAATTCCTCTTGCAGAACGCTCTCCAAGTACATCATGTCCAGATCGCTGACGATCGCACCGTTGATCACCATTATTTCGTCGCTCTTTATGATCCCTGAAAAATCGACACCGGTCACATTAGTCAATCGGTTCAAATTTGGAGCGGAATCGACGTCTAGTTACCGTTTTGCATCGCGACACTCTTGTCCTCGACTCTACTGACGTAGCAGCAGAGTTCGTCCTGTCTGTCTGAATTCTCGATCAGCTCGGCCTCCACGGAAAATCCCCACATCTGGTCCAAAGTGTTCCGTTGGAGTTCCACCTGGTACAGTATCTTCGCGCATACCTCGACCATCTCGTGTGTATGGAGCTGCAGGAAGAGCTTCAGGTTACCAATCCCGTTCCGATTACCGATGACCACTCATGTACTCACGTAAGTCTCGATCAGGTCGGTCCTGTGCGGTACGAAATAGTTGTGGTCCTCCATGTCCCTGCGTTTCTTCACCCTGACGAAGTGCTCCATAGGGTTCAACCCCTTCCTGCTGCACGCGCTGGCCAAAAATTCCTCCACGGACATCGCGTCTCGGAGGAAGACCGAGACCAGCTGATTCTCGGGAACTGATACTTTGACCGTCTTCTCCTCGTCCCTTGACGATATCTGGAGGGACCTTTTGCTCGAGCCGCTGTTCGACCTCGACAGCAAAGGCGGTCTTCTCTTCGTCGCTCCTCGACCAGCCAGTAGATTGTTGAGGAGAGATGGACTCCGGGCGCAGATGAAGGCATGGAACGATGAGACTGTGAAGACTCCGAGCTTGTTGAGGGTCTGCTTAGTCGCGCGAGATACGTGCGTGAGGAGACTCTGCGATGGGAGGATGGAACGGTTGATAATCTTGAAGATTTTTTAAGATTTACCGAACTCACCTTAGGATTCGGAAGCTCTCCGCTCTGCAAGCTCGCCATGTAGCACCTCAGCCGAAACTGTTCGCAGTGTAGTCTCTCCAGGTTTTCTTCCCACTGAACGATCTGGTTGTTGATTTGCTGTTTCGTCTCGACGTCGGAAACCACGGATTGCTGTAAATCCGCCATGTGTTTTAGCTTGTGATCCTAGGAGGAAAATGCCCCTTACAGAAGTCACTTCCGCCGACAGATTAACTACTCGATTCTTCGTTTAGATTGAAAAAAAACCGTAGCAAAATAATTCCGAGACACAAGAAAATCAATCATACTTACGGATTCGATGGCTTTCTCGAGCCGGAATATCTCCTCCTGAAGCAGATGGAGGGTTCCAGTCTTACCCCTGTGACGTGCGAACGCCGCTGCACATGCGGAGTGAATACTGTTCACCCAGTTCTCTAGCTCCACTTGACACGGAGCCTGAAATAGGGAATGGTGTATTTATAGATGGACTGATATAATGTACTGCCGCAGCATCCAGCCGCTCGATGAACGCCGGTAATTACGGTACCTGGAAGAGATAAGCGTCCCCGAAAGCGGTGCTGAGGCAGAATATGTAATCTCTCTTCGGGTGTTCCGGTATCGGCTGCATTATGGCACCGTCGACTATTATCAGGTGCTTCGGTGCCGCTTCGACGGACCTGCTCTCGTGAGAATCGCAAGGGTAGAACAGGAGCGTCGTGCCCTTAAGGCAGACCCAGTAACCCTTCCATCCTCGTTTTCGCGCCAATTCGATCTGGTGCTTTTTGCGAAGCAGCCATTTCTTGACGCTCAAGAATCTGGACGGGAAAAAATGAAGCACATGTACGTTGGGGCAATCGATCTCGCTGAATGTGATCAAGACTGATTACCCTGCTTTCCTGACAGCTCCGGTACAGTTGAACGAAGCCGCTGCCGTTCCAGTCTGCTTTCCTCTGTACGGAGAATTTATCACACTCTCGCCGTCATCGTCGTCGCTCACTGCCGTCGTCAGGGACATCCGGTCATCGTCTGACATCTAGGATCAAAGATTTATGGAAGTGGTGAGGAATGGCTTCAGAGGAACCGTCGCAGAGTCGAGGGGCAATTCTAATTAACGTGAATGCTAGCTTTTGGGAGCGCAAGTTTTCGGTTGGTTTCATGTAACGAGTCACCGGAAACTAAAATCGATATCATCCCTTGTCGGGTTTTTACAGAGTGAAATATTGTGGCTCTCGTTTCACGATTAATCAGCATCGCAGGTTCTAAACTCGGTCATGTCCATGAGATAAATGTCTCAGTTTAATTTAGACCCCGGCTTTTGCTAATTGAGCCGGGTTTTATTCCTCGTCGCGAAATCTAAGGGCTCTGGAGCTTAAAGAACTTACGACTTTTTTCAAAAATGCCGCATTGCAGACGTCCGCCGTGGTGTGGGGATGGTAGTGGCAGTAGCAACCCTCTTTCAACAGTTTCATGTTCCTCTTGGCGGTGCCGTTTATCTTGAACATGATTTCTTTTTTCGCTATCTTAAGACCGTCGATATACTTTTGAGCCCACGTGTTCAATGCACCGTTTATTATCTTGAGTAATTTGTAGTAATACCCCTCGCCGATACCGGGGTTAACCTTATCCTCGACACTCTTGCAGTTGAACCAGTACAATTTTTTCGTATCATTTATACAGATTACGCTCACCGTGTGACGTTTACACAGGCAAAAATATTTCTTGCAATGTTTCTTGTGAAGGGTGCGCAGGTCCGTATAACTGCTACTGGGATTCAGAAAATCGAGGGAACTATTGCGCTGCAGCGGTGGCCATTTTGGTTCTACCATTATTTTTTTATTTTTACAAGATTCTCTGTTTTTTTTCTTTTTTTTTTTTATGTCTTGTACAGTTGGCTCTCAACTTCCCCCACAACTCCGACACCCTTCAACGACCCCCGACTCCATCGTAGAACTTTTACGACGGAACACTCAGACCTTTGATACTAATTACCGTTGATAAGTATCAACGAAAATTCTGCAAGATCTGAAGCTTTTATCGTACGATGACGGTGATTCGTTCATTCGGAGCATCATTTCATATCTATTAAAGCTCAGCTTTAAGCTCCCAATAACAGCGTTCGAAGACTTCAAGGTCACGATCTGACCGAGTTTCGATATCGAATTTCCATTTCCGGTAGTTCGAAGGAGCTGACATAGCCTCGAAGTTTTTAGTCAAGGTTGAAAGACACTTTTCATTATTGTATCAAAATTGGGGGGAAAAAGGGAAAAAAGTGTTAGTTCGCGATTTCTGAAGATACGAATTACTTTTTTTTACCGTACTCTGATCATTGCGGTTATGATCATCATCCGCATTATTTATTTATATATTTGTTGTTGTTGTTTTTTTTTTGGTTTTCACCCAAACGCGAATGTAAACAGGAAGCTTTTAATCGCCAACTGAAACTTCGCCGAGGGTATTTTATCTGTGCTTGTAGCTCCGCGCAAGCTTTGCTCAAGACTGTTGGCGAGCGGGGAAGAGCCTTACAGAATCAATACCTGGTACCCGTCGGGATCGAGCTTCCGTGGGGGTGTTGGGGGCAGAGAGTTACCATCAGGGTTAGGGCGGGGAGAGCTTGCGGACGTAGGATATGCGTTTGCGCATGCACCTGTTGGCCGACCTACCCTCCCCTCCTACCTGCACACTTTACAACAAAACAAACCCTCGCTCGCTACCCACCTCCTCTACCTCTGACGAGTGGGATACAACAACGTCAGAAAAAAAAATAAAAATAAATAAAATATGTAGCACAGCTTAGAAAAAGCTCGATATACTCGCAACTCGACTTTAAAGCTGAACGCTTTTTTGCGTAATATTTCACATTCGCGATTCGCGGCTGGGACGATCGTCGCGTTAGCTACGCTGAAGAGAGTAATTGGTCAGGATGTGAAATAATCGCTGAAAGTAGGTGAGAAAGTAGTTTTCCCCGGGTGGTATTCGAGGTACGTAGAATGTAAAAGCATTTACAAGCTCCTCTGTTCTAGAGGATCTTTTCATTGTTCCACGACCGAAGTTGCAGAGAAGCACGAAATTGCAGTAGCTTGAATTCTACTGCACATGAATGTGACAAAAGATTGGACTCACCTCCGAGGAAGTCAGGTAGCAGAGTCTCGAATCGGTGCTCTCGAGGGATGCCTGTTGAACGATGCCACCGTATCTTCCCTCCCTGTCGGACATGTAGTCCGACCTCACACTGTCCTGTCTGTCAAAGGTTCCCCTGGAACACAAACACAAAGTGCCTTTCAGACTTGATCAGGTCAGGACTTGACCTCTTTCCACCGTAAGGTAAAGGAAAATATCAAGTGTCGAAGTGGGTACTTGGCTCGCGAGACCCCGACCGCATAATCCATACTCGCTAGATCAATTTCACATTCCACTCACGAATGCCTGCTTTCACTTTTTTTCAAAACCCTCTGAAAAATGTGACCATCGGAATGAGCCAGTGTCAAAAGAGACACAATGGTGGTTCGAAGACAATGAAAACAATGCTCGGTCTCTGCGCTAGTGGGATAGGGTAGGGTTTCTAAAAGCGGAGAAAATATACTGTCAGAATAATAGCAGAGCTTCAGGTTGAGTGTGTATTGTGATGAAGAAGAAGGAGGAAAAGCTACGGTTGATCAGCTCACCTCTGCTCCATGGAGTCCGTTCGATTTGACTTGTATCCGCTGTCATTGAGGCTGCCCTCGTGTCTGAGTGACGGTAGCGAGTCCCAAGGGGATCTCTTGTGTCCGGTGGTACCCGGAATGGCGGTATTCGAGGCACCAGAGCCCATGGTTGAGCTTCCGGATTGCCAGCCATCCGAATGACGGAACCATTGAGCTCGTGCAGACTCGCCGATGCATGAAGCACATCTGGAACATCATCAAGACATTGGATCAGCGATGACAACTCGACATGTCCAAGTTGGCAGCCTTACCTGCTGGAATTGTAGTCGCTCAGATATCCTCTGTCTCTGTCGGCGTCCCGCTCCCTCTTCTCTCTTATCACTTCGTTCCTGTCGCTGTAATAGCCGTCACGGTCCTTGCTGTTCTGACGTTCGTTGCAGTAACGGTAGGACAGAGGTAACGTTGACGATTTGTTGGAGCTGGAACCTGTAACGAAACGGGTAAACGGTTTCCAAACACGTCATAAAAAGGCTAAAATCCTTCACTCACGTCTTCTGGAAACATGCGGTGTGCGTTGAACGTTCAGCGGTAGATTCTCAGCGAATTCTGTAACGATAAAGATCATTTTTAGTCTCGATTAGACGCTTTTCAGCTGTATAATCGTACCCAGATTCTCCATACTCTGGGTCAGGAGGGCCTCGAACGTGTGGAGACTGTAGCTTTCGGCGTCCATGCCCTTGGCCAGTGTATTCCTCAAGTGCATTTCGTATTCCAGGAGCAGTCTGCTCGTCGGACTTCCTGGGGTCGAGACCGAGGTCATGTTCTGTTGTTGATATGGTTGGCCTCCGTTACACCGCCTGGAGTTGCAGTGATTCGACTGCTGCTCCATGTCCGAATTACCGTTCGATGAACTTGGCGTTGTCGCGTAACACTGATTGTCGAATATCACGTTGTCAGATGGCGGAGACATGTCACCTGCGCACCGATTATGTTCCAAATCTAAGTACATCCGTTCTCTGCCTCCTATGGGACAGACAGGATTTCGTGCTTCAGGTACTAAAGGGCGCTAATGCCTAGCGGGAAAACTCGTGAGCAATGTTGGTTAGCTATTTTTATGGACCAAAGATCAAACTAACTATCTAAATATCGAGCAATGACCAATGTATGAAAATCCCATGGATCCGCGATGGAGGCTGAAGGTTTATTTGCGGTACTGACGGAACATTTTCTGGAGAAAACCGTTCATCAGTGTTTCAAAGTGACTAAGAGACTCATCCAAGTGTCTTGGTTTAGTTTATAGAAATGTAAGTCTGTCTTCGACTGTTACATGATGTCTAATGCTGTTAATAACAATTTTAGTGAGACACTTGATGATCTCCTTCAAGCCGTTGTACTTCAGGTGAATTAACAAGTTTATGGGATTTGATCTCTGGGTGTGGTATATGAAGAAACAGTGCGTCTTAGCTACTCTTACGATCTTCAACCGTCGAATATCACTAAAAAAAAAACCTTCATTGACTTCGAAAATGAATACTGGGTAACACTTTTGTAAAAATCTAAAAACTCTACAAAACTCGCTAAAGATATGTAAAACATGTCTGAACAACCTAATCATGTAGTTCAACGTCTATAATGTCTGGAAATACAATCAAAGATACGTTGATAAAGATTGTGGAATTTTAAGCATCTGCTTTTTTCCAATTCTTAGAGATCCTGCAAATGTCTTACAGAAAATGACCAGCAATTTTTCTATACTGAGGAATTATGAATCATTATGCCTTTAAATTTGGAATCATCAATCCTACACTGAATGAGTTACTCCAACTTCAAGAAATGGTAAAATTTGTCACAACATTCTTCTAATTTCATCTTCATTCAAAAATTGTGCTTCGCCTGTTATAGCGTGCTATCGTAGATTCTCAACGCTATCAAAGCACAGAAAAACTCATGGATTTAGAACAGATACTGATTAAATTTTAACAGAATTTGTATATGGACGATCGAATTTGCAAAAATAGAAGCTTGTATGTACTGACAATGAGGATATAACTATTCTATAAATTTTTCAAATTTTGACTCAGTGTCAGCATCCAGGACCCAGAAATACCTTCAGGTAGCAGTTCTTGAGTCACAGCCACAATAGCAGATCCCCCAGTTAAATTTTTAACATGGTACTAAATTCTACACCAGAAACCCATGAAAAATGATGGGATGTCAATTTCGTGAAGATCGAACGACCCAATCGGAGGAAAAGCGAAGTGGTCAAGAAGAATTCAGACTATCTATAAATCAGTTACTAAGTGCTGAATACCACATCTCGAAATCGTCCTACAATCTATCTAGCTCCAATTTTGGACATTTCAAATTGGAATTTTCAAGCCTGCCAATTCTTACCAGCGTACTGCCTGCCCATGTCATGCGCGCTCCTGGATCCTTGAAACTTATTGTTATGCGATCTTCTGTACGGATTCGAGTAGTTCTCGTTCTCAGCCTCCGACATTGAGTACTTTTGATTGTTGTTATTGGGATGATAATGGTAGCTGTGATGGGTGTGCCTCTTTCTAGTCATCTCCGGCGAAGTTACAGGGCTGTCGATACTGGACATTGGTTTGAGCATTCTCTTGAGTGTGTTTGAGTCCAGACTGATCCCTCCATTTTGTGCATTCTCGATCCTCATGTCGTCCGTGCTTTTGCTCTTCGACCTCCTCGATCCGTGGGTGTTGTTGTTCACTATGTTGAATATGTTCCCATTCTGCATCTCCAGCTCGGTGTAGTCCGCGGATTTGGTATGATGGAGCTGCTCCTTGCGCATGGACTTATTCTGCAGTGTTCCTCCGGCCTGGGTTCCTTCGGACTTCAGAGTCTCTCGCTCGGTCTCGTTCTGCTGCGTCGATGCCTCCTGGCTCTGCTTCGCCGGCTTCTTCGGGGACACCGATGAACACTTCTCCTCGGGGCTTCCGATCTGCGAGGAGACACCAAGATTGACATTGCCCGAGCAATTCCTGAAGAAATTACCCACCTGAGATCCAACGTTGGCTGTTCCTGTCGCAACGCTCGCTGTCTTCGGTGTCGTCTGGCAAGTCTCGTTCTGTTGCTGCTTCTCCTTGAGCTTTATCGAGTCCGTGGACTTCGGGGCCTTCCCTGGGGTGCTGTTGGCGTTGTTCACGTTGTCGTAGAGCGACGCGGAAGACGTTGCTGCGGCTATCTTGTCTCCTCTGCTCTGTATCATCTCCATTTCCGTTGACCTTCCCAGAGTTCTCGGCAGCGTCGAAGCACCTGGTGGATTGGAAAGAGTTAAAACACATCTCGAGGGAGCTGGACGCCCTAGTCCGGACATCGGCTCACCACAAGGTCCTCTGTATCTCGGATCCTGACTTCTGAGTCTGGCGAACTGTTCCGGAGTCATGCAAGTGCATTGTGGTTCCCGTGACCGACTGGGCGAGGCTGGTGTCGACAGGGGCTTTCTTCGGGTCTTGATCTTCTGCTTGTTGGGCGGTTCGAGCTTCAGGGAGTAGGAGGACGACGCCTTCCTCGAGAACTTGAACGACGGTGACTGAAAAGAACTGAGTTAGCCTCCGATTCGGTTGGGTCGACCCGGCACCGTCTACTCACGCAACATTCTCTGAACTGTTTGGCGTCTATCGGCGAGGTGAAGTTCAGGCCCCAGGTGTCGTTTGTCATGGTGTCCTTCCAGTAGACGAAGCATTCCGAGGCCTGGCCGATCCTCGTGCCTTGAAATTTACGAATGTTAGTCTGTGTCTGGGTGTCAATGGCGGCTGTTTCGTACCTGGTTGGACAAGCCGCACGTCGAGGATCTTGTCAACCTGGCTGTTGTACGCTGTGATATGGAAAATACACTCGGGCGAGTCCTGGACGCAGGTGATGTTCACTGGAACGAGGTCTTCCGATACCTGCTGCCACTTTACGGTTCCGGCACCGCTGGCACTGACGTGAAATACCTCTGCCCATAGCCTGAAACCACTCGTTATTACATTGGTGTATCGAAAAGCCGATTTATTTTACCGGTTACAAGGATCTTCGGAGTATTTAATTGAAAGTCAGTTCCAGAACCACCGGCTGAATAGAATCGATTCGACATTCAGCTGAAGGCAATTTACTACACTGGGTTGTGATTTTCTTCTTTTTATCCTAGTATCGGTGAAAATAAAATATAGAAAAAGTTCACAGAGTACATATACGACATGCGAAAGATGATCTTCAAACATCGTCTAAGTAGCATGCGAAGCACTGCAGCAGATGCTCAGATGAAATGATTGTAATGGTGATTCTAAGATGAATTTGAGAAATGCGATGAAGGTTTTTATTTTCAGGATTCAAGATTCCATATTTCAAGCGTACCGCTGTCACCAAAATTTTGTTCCGACATTTTTTTTTCCAACCTTTTCACGGTTACATGCCCAATAGAAATAAAAAGTCGAGCTTTTATGTGCAGATTGAAAGAGAACTCGAGATTTTTTTTATTTTTTTATTTTTTTTTCGTCACACAGTTCAGAGTAAGATTTTTGAGGAAAGAAAATTAGGAGAGTAATTAAGACGACAAGTGTTAAGGTAACGATAAGACGAATTAAGGTATGGTTTTATGAAATGGTTGAATGGTATGCGCACCTCTTCCTCTCTCTTAAGCTTCCGCACCTGAGCAAGTGACCAGTGTCCGCCCTTCGTCCTCCCGCGTTGCCAACGCCGCCCCTGGCCCCCGCCTGCCACGGGGAGTCTTCGTATCGGTAAGCCTTCCTTATTAACGGAGCGCAACTGCACGAGAGCTTGTTGCCCATTTTATGATTTTTTTTTCCTTTCCTTATCAATTTTCTTCTCAAATTTTTATTTCCCTATACTTATTTGACACTCTGGAATAATTCACCTAATTTTCTTTTTGGCACCCGTTTCTATTTTTCTCTGTTAAGTTTTGTGTGTTTTTAGTTGTTTTTTTTTCTTTTATTTATTAATAAGGAAGCACGATTCCAGGGATCGAAGAATATCCCCGGTCAAAGTGTAGAAGAAGTTTATTTTTTATTGTCACATCATTGCTGCCGTCCTTTTTTTTTATCACCTTCTCCCTGTCATGGTCACTGAAATTATACAAAATATACAAAAATCAATCAATCAATCACATTTTCACTCCTCATAATTAGTTTCAATTTAACACATCACAGTCTTCACTCCACCGACTGTCCGCAGCTACTACTAGTATATCGACTACGATCGGGATTCGATACACCTTTCCACGTTCGGTTTCGTACTAATCTAATTAACCTCGTCGCATTATAGTCAAGGTAGTCTATACCTGGGTGAAAAATATTCCCAAGTGTCACCGCGTTTTCTTTTTAACAATTCTATCAAAAAATCCTAACTAGAACAAGATTAAAAGGAACGACCTTACCCACTACACCCGGCCAATCGGACAGGTCGATGACCCGAAACGAGGGGGGGGGGGGGGGGGGAGATTTTATGAACGAAAAAATAGTAGAACAATTTTTTTTTATCCAAATTCTGTGTATTAATCGATTTTTTTTAATGATTCAGGTCAATATGATTTTTTTTCTGTGGGGGGGGGGGGGAGAGAAGCTAATTGAATGAAAGAGAAGGGCACGAAGATAGGCGGGGGGAATGAATACGTGGTTTTTCATTATAGCAGAATTTCAGATTCTAAGGTGTGAGTGTGGGGCTGAAAAGATGTTACAGCTTCTCTAAACACTATATCGATTTCGGGGGCACGGCGGTTACCTATCACCTACTAAAGATGAATATTACATGTACCGGGTGGCTAATGGATTTTCATTGCGATAATCATTTGACTTTCAGTTGTAAATTACATCGAAAACCGTTTAGGAAAATAATTGAATCAATTCGATTGCTTATTTGTTGGCTAATTAGAAAAAAGAAGTACATCAATGTTTGAGTAAGTAGGAAATTTCTAAGGGAAATTCATTATCTGGTCGAAAAACTGAATGATTAATGACAGTTTTATCTTCTGGTCAGATGATAATTTTATTGTAAATATTAAGACTTACGAATTTGTTCAAAGGATATTTATCTCCCGAAAGGAAATCACTTTTCACATCCATTAGAGAATATTAACGTGATAATTAACTATCTCAAACTTTGTCCAAAACACTGAATCAGTGACCGATGATGCACAACAACAGAACACTGCCTCTGCGGTTCCACCCTTATCTAGAATCACAACATTACCCGGCAACCCTTGAGCAGCGAATCACTATGATAACAAAAAAAAACGATTCGAACGAAAAGCAGCAAAAAAACGTGGTTTTGAAATCGTCTCGGTGTGTTGGAACGTCCTCAAATCACTGTGTGATCAAAAATATCGCACTAAACGGTGAAAATTCGAAGAAAAATAAAAAATGATAACGCGAAAATGTTTTTAAAAAAAACTTCGTTTGTGATCTTCAACCGTAGCCGATTAATGAACTCCACTCATTCTTTATCACCGTTATTTTTCGATTGAAAAAACAGCGAGATACTCCCCGGTCCACGGGATGCTGCGGATCGCGGTGTTTGAGAGATCAGAGGAAGGCCTCGCCTGCGGTGTGCGCCGCTCGCCGAAAATGTCGATAAGGGTGCTGCGCTTATGCAGGCAGCCCCGTAGCCTGCAGCACCAGAGTGCGCCTCGTACATGGGAATAACTTTTGGCTACTCCATCCCGGTGGTTTGGTCAATAACAGGGTCAACCAGAGGCCTGACGGATCCGCGCACGTCTCGTTATAATTACTTAGATTCGATGTGATTCGCGTATTTGTATGTTTTTCTTTTTATCCTTTTCACGCTAAAAACACACTATTATACTGTGGGGGCGCAAAATCTACGTCTTTTGACTTACCGTCGGGCAGATGGGGTGGCCTTCCTATATTCCAGGCGTTGCCATGGCGATCACCGGTCGATTCCGAGTTTGCGCTTTTACTACCTTATCTCAAGTCCTACTCCTCCTCCTCTCGTTCTGCTCGCCCAGCAAACCCGAACTCCACACTTCGTCGCCCCCGCTAACCGCCCCTGATGGTTTTCCTTCGGTTACCTACTTCCCTCGCCTTGCCCTGCCCTGATCCTCGGCGAAAATCCGAACCCAGCCCACACCCAACCCGAATTGCATAGGTTTCGAAGAGAAACCAACATTACACAAATTTCACCGACCAAGGCACTGTTCTCACATTCTTCTTCCACTGGAATAGCAGGGCACGATGCTGAGCTTTTCTTTCTTTTTCATTCTACAGATTCGTGTTCATCCATCGATGTGGACGATTATTACGAAGATTTTTGGCTAGTGCAACAATATCCGTTGGACCGACTGAGGTATGTTGGACCGGGAGCGTGGGAGTGGACATCGATTTATTTTTGGCCACGTGAACTGCAGTCATGGGTATCTATTTCTAAAGGTATGAGAATAATATTGCCGAGAAAAGTGAGTTCAGAGTGGGAAAGTTCCCTTTTTACTTCTTTAAAACTCTCCGATTATCCCTTTTTTTTCTATTTGTTAAGCTTCCGAATTTTTCATTTCTAAGGATCTCGAGATGCTCGCGATTGGTGCAAGGCTCCGAGGACCTGAATCTCCGGGGGTAATGCACTCGATATTGATTCGCGGTTACCATCGCTCATATAACTTTGACTATTTTTATTTTATCTTCTTATTTCGAGTCTAGGTTTGGAAATCGTTACGTATTCTAGGAATTCAGAATCAATTATGGACTTTATTTGGTGTAATGAGAAAAACACTAAATACAGTTTATGGTGTCATGACGTAGGAGAAAAAAGATCAAGAACCCTGGGACAAAAGACAGTATAAGGGCTTATGCGAGGTCGACGAGATCCAAAAAAAATTCAATTAATGTTACCATGAACTTAAACAGACCCGAAGTTTAAAGTTGAGTAAAAAATATCTCAATTATCGAGATGAGTTTGTAAGAAAAAAAAAACAATGGAAGAAAAGCCATCACTTAGTTGAGTTTGAAGGTGAGAACTTCTTGAATTTATCAAGCAGTTGACGAATGATAATGGTCTGTTCACAGGCCTACAATGGTTTCCGCTTGTATGAAATCGGTAAATTTGAGAGGGTACAATCATTGATCTTGATGACGTTATCAATGTCATTTATTGCAGGAATTGATACCCTAAGCGTTTTGAAGTCTAAAATATGCAATCAACGGCGAAAGTGTGAAACGCCTGAAAGATGGCAACCGAAGATACGCCAGTGCCATCCCAAAAGGTTTGATACAATTCGTCTCTACGTTGCCGACGGGAAAACTAACTCTAAATACAACTGCCGCGTGTGTGTGGTTGCCTTCCGTCCGGCGTTTAGTGCCAGTCGCCCTTTTCTAGTAGCGCCTACTTTTACAGTGAAACATTTTTTTCCCTTTCAACACTTTGATGATTTCTGGACTCGAATAGCAGGCGTACTTCGGAAATAAGCGTACGGCACATTCAGTCGAATACTACCATCGTAGATATCAGACAATAGAATTTTTTCAAAAATATCGACCATGTGTCAAGTCTGAAACCTGTGATAATTGAATTTGTTTACCCCTTCGACGTATTACTATCAACGTATGTCAATTTTCTTTATATCAATTTTGTATGAGGAGTTTTGACGGGTTCTTCAAAGGAAGCCGATAGACGGAGGATTGAGACCATTTACGACGGTATATATCGAAAACTGGAAGCCTCAAAATATATTCAGGTATATTAATATATTATCTCGATTTTTTATGCGGAGTTTTGACGGGTTCTTCAAAAGAAGCCGATAGACGGAGGATTCAGACCATTTACGACAGTGAATATCGAAAACTGGAAGCCTCAAATTATATTCAGGTATATTGATATATTAATTTTTTTATATCAATTTTTATGGGGGGTTTTGACGGGTTCTTCGAAAGAAGCCGATAGACGGAGGATTCAGACCATATTTCGAAACTACGGTACGGAAAAATAGTTACTCGCGACCAATGTGAGTGAATATCTGCCCCCC
>JAFFZH010015366.1:14698-33143 GCA_018420115.1 Euura saliciscinereae | reverse complement strand
TTTTTTTTTTTTTTTTGTTTTTTTTTTAATAACAATTATACGTCTTTATCGATATAAAATTTGACAATTTCACTTACCGCCAGAGAGTAAACTCTTTAGAATAAATTCGAAGCTCTTGTCACGTTCGGTTTTAAGAGCCATTGTTATCTAGTTTATTTATTTTTTCTATTTTATATCCACACAAATTCAATCACAGAAAAGCAAGCTTTCGGCACCCCGCGCGCGATAGCTGGAATTTTTAGAAAGCGATGAACGGTCAGGGTATGGAATGGGAGAAGTCAGCTGTGAGGCACCACACGCCGCGTGTACGTGCGTACGGAACACACTACGAACAAGTTCAAAGCCCGGCGGACTCGGGAGTTGATTGTCCGTCACTAGCCACATCAGCCACCAACCACTGGTAGTGCCGACGACCTTGACTAACGCTTCCGCCCCCCTCCACTCCGCCGTGCGGTGTGTGCATGTATGTGGGGCTACGCGTCGTGGCCCTAGAACGCGTGGCACGGCGCGATGACCCCAATCCCGTATTTTAATATTAGAATCATTCCCGATCGGTAAAAAGGTATTGTTAAGTAGGTCGTTGCGTGAGCCACAGCCCCCTCTCACGCTCTCTAGAATAACAGAGTGTTGGCGGCCATTTTGATTTACCTATTGTGGCTATATTGTCACATCATCGGCATCGATGTGAAGATGCCACGTAGTCATTGATTGGACATGTCTGTGATAGTCACTGATCCAATCCGGGTATATCACTGACATGTCATTCGGTGTATTATGACCTATTTGCAGCGGTAGGGTGAATTCCTAACGATGATACAGTCTGAAGTTGGCTATAATCGAGAAATGATCTTTCAGAGAGTTTGATTGGTTCAAAACTTTCTGAAAGTTTGTTTTTTCCGATTGTAGCCAACTTCGGACTGTATTATCGTTAGGAATTCACCCTGTATAGAAGAACGATAACAGCTATTGGCATATTTGATAGGGGCGTGGCTTCACCTGGTGGCAGAATTTGAACTACTGACAGTAGGTCGCTTGTCTGTCCGTGAGTGAAGGCGACCTACTCTCAGTAGTTCATCCAGATGGCGTAGCGATGAATTAGGCATTTTTTTTCCGATTTTTATCTTATCCCGAAGTACCTAATATTGTCGACGAGAATCACTTTTGGTTGAGATTGTACGGCCAATACATCCTGAAACATCCCATGTTATACATATCGGGAGAAGTTTCTTTCAACTTACGCACTATAGAAGTTGCGATTATACTTTGGTAACTAGAGTCAACTAGGGTATATAATCTACTACATACGGAAGCTGCTGGTTCCAGAAAAGTAAACTCCGCTATACTTAAACGTAATACCTCATTCAGAAATTTGGAATTTTCTACAGTGCAATGACCAACTATAGTAGTTCAACTAAGACACGCTATTGTGCCACAGAAAATTTTTTATTGATACTGTCTGCACGGTATCGAATATAATTAGTAACGAGCGGCTGAACATGTCAACTATGTCACCATGTTTCTAATTCCCAGACGGTCTGCGAAACCATGTCATTTTCTGGGATTTTTCCTCTGCTTAATAAATTATGTTCATTAAACTAATTGAAAGAAGATCTGTGTCACGATAATCCCGCATTCATTGTTACTTTCGTGACGTAGTTGTTCTATCGAAAGCCTGAATGTCTGGGTCTGATTGTATCAAGTTTTTGTGCATATATCAGATCGCAATGTGAACACGGTATTTTTGTGGACTGAAGAAATTGCAGACGTAACGATTTGGTTCATCGAAAAATTTCTGCTTCTTTTCGTGCGATAATAGATCCGATACGATTTTTTTATTCCTACTTTAAAAAATTGACTAGAAGTAATGAAGAATGATACATATTATAAGTTAGAAACAAATTATACAATGAATACTTTTTATCTTGAGTGTAGTGATGCATATGATAAGATACTGAACCAATTAGGACTGCAATGTATTATCAGAAACCTAAATATGGAATCTTGAGGGTAAATTGATAATAAAAGTCGTATGAATGAGTATTATTTCGTCGATTTTAGAGTTTTATTTCCCAATCACAATTAAGAATATACATATAACAACATAATTTAGTCAATTTGAAGAAGTACAATTGTTCGCAGGGATGTTACAGCTGACAATTAACTGTACTTACTTAATTTCTAAGCGTTTATTTCAGGCCCATTTTATGACAGAAGTTTTATTCGGCGAGGGAGTATGGAAACATTATCAATAACATCGCTGAATTCCATATGAAATGAAGTATTAAATACTCTATGACGTCACAAACAAATAATCGATAGCCCGTTCGAATTTCGAATTTCCCGCCAATAGCAACAACAAGATGGCTGCTTTCTATGGTTGCGTCTGGTGTCGTTTTTAGGAACCACCAATTCAACGGTTTTGAATTAGAGTTTTTGGTTCCAATGCAACGTAATAATAATTTCACGTGTTTTCAAAGATTCGAAGCACGTTATTTTCCAGAAATGGAAAATAAGCAGAGTCTTATTTTTCACGAAGGACTGTAATTTTCAAAATCCTTCTCTTAGCACATCGAGGGCATGGGAAGTGGGAACTCAAGATTCACATGTAAATGCGCGGGATATTCAATTTTATTTTATTTTTTTTTTTCACTTTTCTTCCGCATCCAAAATATCGTCATTATATTCTTGTAATTTATCAAGTCTATACATAATAAAAATTTGAGTAAATCAATTAATCGAAACAAAACTATTCCATGATAAGTGGAAGAATTATCATTCCGCCTCTTCAATTTATACAGCCTGAAGATATTGAATTGACTTCATGGAAATGATTAATTTACTGGGATCAATAAACTGCTCTACTATTATACTCAGTCCGATTATAGCCTCTGCCATAGAGCGTTTTGATCGTGGATCGGATACTACATGATATATTTTGATTATTCAACTGAGTTCCGGGGAAATGACTAATTGACAAATTTAGATCAAATTCCAACGAAAAGTCCGGTTATTTTCGGTGAAAATATTCGATACTCCAAAGCTCATATTTTGTTATTAAAAAATCAACTGCATGATATTGGAAGAGAATTTTTTTTTCTATTATACATGAAATGGATGAATTAATAAAGATATTGAAATTGATTCAATAAATGCTTATAAATTATTCAATTCCTGAAGATTGCTGAACTTGCTCCCTGTGATTTTTCGTCTCCAAGCACAACCAGAGCGATGTTCTTATGCTTTTGAATTTTCTGTTATTACGAATAGTTTTTCAAAATATTATGTACCCTAAAAATTGTATATCGTGGCAAATAAATCTACTCCTATAAACGTCTAACATCCAGAGTGATGTATTGATCAGTTGTCATGTACAGCTGATTTTTCAAAGCTTGACTCAAACCAGGATAATTTAAATCATCATAACAGTGAATGGATGCTTTAGGTTTTTGTAGACAAACACGTTGTTCGGTATAACTTAGACGCAGGTTTCAGTCCCAAAAAAATAAAAAGAAACAAAAACGAAGACAATTAACAAATACTTGGAATAGTATTGAAGAATAACCAGCTATTATACATTCTTTTGAGCCGAGGTATCTGCAATTCTGGTGAATTTGAAGATTCTTAGCCTCACGTATTTTGTCAAATTTGTCGGGATCTCGACTCGGATAAAGAATACCGGAGATTTTCACAGGAACTTTTACAATTTTTAAAATTCTTGATAGAATCGTTGGTATTTCATGGTGGCCTGCACTGCAGGTCAGGGAAAAATCAGGAAATCCGAAAAATCGTCAAGGAATTTTACGTCGACACAGAAGAAGACAAAATAAAACATGGTGGCCACTTTTTTTCGGGAAAAAAATTCCCTGACTTTTCCCTGAGCGAAATTCTAATATTGTGTTAATTAGTGCTACAAGATAATACCTCTAATTGCTTGATTTTATTTCGATGCAAATTGATTAGGAAATCCAACAATGTTGGGAAAAATTATATGAATTTTTTTGTAATTTTCATGCCAAATCATTCACGACACGTTAGCAATTTCCCTGACCGTGGCCACCATGTAAAAGATTCTTTTTTTTCCTCGCGCCATAATCTTGATCAATAGTAAAAAAGTTGCAAAACTTGTACAAAAAAAATATATATATCTGCGGATCGTTTACATAGTTTTCTTTTATTTTCTTTCGCTATACGAGGCCTGCGATCCTCAAATATCCCGCTACTCTCGATCATCGATCGCTCATATCGCTGGGCAACTCGACTTTCACCGATTCAAATCTTTTGCTAAATAAGACACGAGAATTTCCGGTCTGTCCAAATCGAAACTCTGATTGATCAAAGAATCTTTTTTTTTATTCTCATACACCGAAACTATAAATCCGAACGACAATGTGAATCGAGTAACTGATAGATCCGGGCTTGCGTATCAAGATTCGGGGTGGTCACGTTGAATTCAGGCAAGCGCACAGCTGGCCGTGGTCCAACTACCGCGTCGACGTCAACGCAGAACCAGGAGCAGCAACCACAAACCAGCAGCAGCCGCATCAGCAGCTTCAGCAGCTTCAGCAGCAGCAGCAGCAGCTGAGCGTCTGAACAGCAAATTTGCCCGCTGCTGCTGAGCTGATCAATTTTCCGCTCTATAATTACCATTATCCACGTGAACGTGAATTTCTCTTGCACGTGGCGTCGGTCTTCTCATTGTTGTTGTTATTGATTATAACATTGAAGTTAATAAACGGTTGTTGTTCTTCGTACAGTTGGGACAGTGCTGATGTGATTGTGGTATTGTTGGACACGCGATAAACCAGAAGAATAACTCCACCGCTGCACAACCGATCGATAATTTTTATTTCGTGAACCGTCGGCTGGGTCGCACATCAATCGTGTGCAAAGGTTGTTGTTTTTTTTTGTAATACAATGTGTCCACCGTGAATTGAATACCAGCTTTTGGTCGGACCTCGAACATTCCCCAGAAGTTTTCAAGAGGAAGGTAAATATAAATCGTTAGAGTCAACTTGCAACATTATATATAGAATATATACTCATGTGCAGAGGCACAATATTTTCACCACATATTTATTTATAATGTTTGCAACCTGCAGTAAACCCTGATCTCATCTATTTGACCGACCACAATGGCAGCAAAGTTACAACCCACATACATTACAAACTACGACTCCTGTTCATTGATTTTACCCAACGTCCCCCACAAAAACAACGGATTCACCACCCGTTGTCATTTTCACCGCGCAATTAGTCGAAGGGGTTCGATGTGAATTTCTAAATGTCAAACCTCCCGGTATCCGTGTCATAGCGAGGTGGGTACACGCGTTTAAAGTTCTCGCTGCAGCGAGGATCGATTCCGCGGATAACCCGGGCGAGGCATAGCATCCGGTTAAAGGGAGCAGAGCCAGGGTGTATTTCACGATTTTTCACTATTGCAGAGTGAATAGTCAGTCCAAAGAATTTATTGCGAAGTCCTGCCATCATTTTTGTGACATTTTTTCTTCCCGTCTAGCGATATTTTATTTATCTTCTATGCTATCGGGCCCCTGGCAAGACGCCGCGGTTTTCTCGAGGGTCGATACGCGGATTGCTAACTCGTGTTATTCAGGTCATATAGCGAGAGGTATAAGTAGGTCAAACCGTTAACACTCGCCATTCGGGGAAAAACTCGGTGATGCTTTTTATGTGGTATTTTTGTTTTCACAAGAATTATCATACGCTCCTGCCTTTATTTCGGTTCAATAGACTCTTCGCTGTCTTAATTTCGTACCTAAATATCGTAAAAATTTATCGTTTTCATTTTTATTCAAACGTGTTGTTGTTTTTGAATCGAAAAGCGCGGTGGGTATAGTTGATATGAAAATCGGTGCGCCAAGGGAGGCCACAATCTGACTGACGTCTGTGTGTGTGCGGAGGTCAACCGCTAGGCGCTGATTGTCAGATCGCATCGAATGAGGGCAAGGAGAATTAAGGGCGGCTAGAGCCACCGATTTATCGTTCTGCCTTAAGTCTTAAGCCTCGGGCCCAGCGTGGGGCCAATGATCACGATCCACGCGTAACGGGAATAACAACACTACGTGCTTGAATGGGTTTCGAGATTTGAACCTGAGGAGGTTTCAAAAAATTCCTATTACTGAGACTTCTTGGCTTCTTGGTTCAGAAATAATATCTCTTAATCAAAACGATAATTGATACGAATTCTTATCGTTGGATAGTAAAGATTTATTGAAATTGGTCATAAAGTGTGAATCTGAAAATGTGAAGAATAAGTAATTATCACAGGCGAGGGGAAAAATTACTCAAGATTTGACGAACACAGTATTTTTTATTATTTATTTGATTTCGATCAATTTTTTCTTTAAATTTCCAAATTAATTTTTTAATTTTTAATCATCTTTTTCTCATTGTTTTATTTATTTTCTCAGTTATTTCCTATTACTCCATTATTTTTTCTTATTGTTTAAATTATTCCTCATTATTTCACTTATTTTATTAATTTTTTCTTATCAATTCATTTATTTCTCTTTATTATAGATATAAAACTCGTTAGCTACTTAAATATATGTATGTTTGTAGAATGTCTCGAGTTTGAACAATACAATACCTATAATCTTGTTTTCCCGCAGAGACAAACATTTAGTCGCTCTACTGTCCCTCTGTTTATATCGTCGGCGCTCTGCCAAAATCCACTGACAATAAGCATGTTGTAGTTCTGTATATCCTGGGTCCGGATTGGACGCTGGCAGCGATTAAAAAATAGGTTCTAACTCTACCTAATTCGCATTGTTTCATTACTAATTCTAATTAGTTTACTACAATTCGAATGAATTCTTCAATTCTCGATAAATTCGTGATAATACAGATAAGGTAAAATAATTTGCGATATTCCGATCAATTCGGAATAATTTTTGTTGACTTTGCCTGATCCAAATTGAATCAATCTAATTTTTTTTCAATTCTACTGAATTCGAAATGATTCATTTAATTCATGTTAATTCGCAATTACACAAAAAAAAAAGTGATAAAGTATCCCCGCGAAGTATAAACACCGAAGATCAATAAAAGCTCTCCACTTTAACGGCGATTTCGCGTCGTTATCTCGACACAATTCGTTATGGATAGGTTTGATTATTTATCTTGGTGCTGTATATCGTTGTTTTTTATAGCCTCGACGATGTTCCTCGCACACTTTTTGTTTTATCGTCGATATTCAACCGGTCTTTTAATCAAGCTGCTGTTCAGCAGTTGGGGAAATGGCACTTAACTGCGGCCTGGAATATTCTTACCTCCGCGGAATTGTAACAATGAGGAGAAAATAAAGTCAAAAAATGACCACGACTCTGACCCCCACAGGATAATTGCGTTTGATTTTCCCCCCTGCCATGTTTACCCACGACACGTGTGATCATCGGCAGTGGCCGCGGTGTATGAGACCATTTGTCCAAGTCCGAGAACTTCAACCACGGTGTCCTCCGCTCTGGTCTATTTTTATTCTGTTTACGTACGGAGCCCAAGTAAAGTCATACAGTATGTGGTTGCTTATACCACTTTCTTTCCGCGATATTTCTACTCTTTACCAACTTCTCGAGTCACTGTAGTAGTCGTTGCTAACATCGATAACAATGTGATAGGGTATCTATTGTAACAGTTGCTTTGGAAATTGAAGGGCGGCTTCGCCGATCAACGTAGCTAAAGAAGTGTTGGTCACAAATGATTGTTGATTTTTTTCTGAATGCTTCTTTGTACATTCAGTGTACACATGAAATTTTATTGACAAATATTGAAAATTGTGGAAGTTATTGATATTTATCTCGTTCAATATGAAGACACAAATATGAAATTTCAAGATGTTTTATATTCATTTCATTTCAATCACCACGATTTGTAAATTTCGATTCCTTTTTGATATTTTTAACAGTGTACAACTTTTTGAATGTTTATTGATCAGATTTAGTATTCACACTCAGTTCAAGATCCTGAACAATCAATCATGTCAGATTCTTGATGTCTAATTTTTTGCTGAATTCGCCAAATTCAACAAGCTTGAAATACTTTTTCTTTGCTACCTCAATAAAAAAAACCTGGAGGTTTTTCTAACGCGCAAATGAATCAAAAAGTTCCTGTCTGCGATCTTGCCAATCAAATATAACTAGTTTTGTCTTCAATATCAAAATTTCAAAGTCTAATAACTTCTACAATCTTCAATATTTTCGGCTAAAATTTATTCTGCACGCTCAGTTTCACCGTCCCGAACAATCAATCGTGGCAGATTTTCGATACCCCACTTTGGGCTACGTACGGAAATTCGTCGAGGTTCAAATCTAGTTTTCCCGCCGTGGGCTGTACAGCATGTTTTTTGGAACACGAAAAAGCATTCAGGAAAAAAATAGCCTGCTCTCTGTCAGGAAGTGAATCACGTCGGGTCGTCGTTTATCTTTCCAGGAGACAATAAGAAGAAGATGCGGCGTGTTGCTGGGTGGTTGGTGAAAGAGGAAAAAGGTTGAACCGGCGGATGAAGTTCGGACCGATCGATTAACCGTCGGACATAGTGCGTGTCACCTTGGCCAAAGTCTGTCCCATGCTGAACGACAGAAAGTTCGAGGATGAAGCGGGTGTCGACCCTGATCGCAATGGAGCTCCGACTTCAATTTATTCTCAGGTCCCTCAGCTCGATTCAACGATGGACTCGTTCACGTTCGACCCGTCGATGGTCACCGTTGGGAACCTGGCGAACCTCGGGAACCTTGGGAACCTTGGGAACCTTGGGAACAAGGAAGTTCGCTACGCCTCATTTTCGACGGTTCCAGCTGCGCTACCATCGATGCTTCCGCCACCGCTGCCACCACCCCCTCCGCCGCTGCCCCTCCACATGCAGCAGCGGATCTACTCCCGGTCCATGACTTCCCTGCCCCCGGAGCCGTTCATGCTGATGCGTTCCAAGGCCGTGAACCGAAGGGTGTGCATAAACGTCGGTGGAGTGAAGCACGAGGTGCTGTGGCGGACCCTGGAGCGACTGCCCCACACGCGTCTAGGTCGTCTGCGTGACTGCAATACCCACGAAGCAATAACCGAGCTCTGTGACGACTACTCGCTTATAGACAACGAATTTTTCTTCGACCGTCATCCAAAGTCGTTTAGCTCAATATTGAATTTCTATAGAACCGGTAAGCTCCACTTGGTAGACGAGATGTGCGTTTTAGCCTTCAGCGACGACCTCGAGTATTGGGGCATCGACGAGCTCTACCTCGAGAGTTGCTGCCAGCACAAGTACCACCAGCGGAAGGAGCACGTTCACGAGGAGATGAGGAAGGAAGCCGAATCCCTCCGGCAACGTGAGGAGGAGGAATTCGGCGACGGAAAATGTGCGCAGTATCAAAAATGCCTCTGGGATCTTCTCGAAAAACCGACGACCTCTATCGCCGCCAGGGTGAGTCATCAAATTTTACAACGGCGCGATTCCACTTGTAAATATCTTACTCTCACCTTTTCGCAGAATATTGATCCAAGTTTCAAAGTACATTTTTCAATCGTGGTCTGTTTTTTCTACGGATGTGCCGGATATCCGGTAACTATCCGGTATCCGGACTGATCTACTATCCGGCATATTTTTACTATCCGGCCGGATAACCGGATACCACTTTTTTTCCTGCCGGATATCCGGTAACTTTCCGGTATCCGGCCTGATCTACTATCCGGCCTGTTTTTACTATCCGGCCGGATACCCGGTAACTATCCGGTATCCGGTCAGCTTTTACTATCCGGCCGGATAACCGGATATCACTTTTTTTCCTGCCGGATATCCGGTAACTATCCGGTATCCGGCCTGATCTACTATCCGGCCTGTTTTTACTATCCGGCCGGATATCCGGTAACTATCCGGTATCCGGTCAGCTTTTACTATCCGGCCGGATAACCGGATATCACTTTTTTCCTGCCGGATATCCGGTAACTATCCGGTATCCGGCCTGATCTACTATCCGGCCTGTTTTTACTATCCGGCCGGATATTCGGTAACTATCCGGTATCCGGTCAGCTTTTACTATCCGGCCGGATAACCGGATAGCAATAATCTTTGATATACCGTCCACAAGATCATTAAACTATTAGTGAAGATGAAAGAGTCCCTTGAAAACAGGGTCAAGTCATTCGCCTCCATCTTGGTCGCCATTAAAAACAGAATTCAAATACGGTACGGGATTTCAGTAATTTCGAAGCATACAAAAAGCGTTGACAATGGGAACAATGATTGGGAGATATGGCAGTGTTTAGTTGCTATAAAAATCCAACATTGGGCGATTTTCTCGTACCGGACATCCGGTCAAATCGCTATCCGGCACATTCCTAGTTGTTTTATACCGAATAATCCAAGTACATCGAATCTGATGATGAGACAACGTGTACTTTGAGACTTGAACAGCTTTACTGTACAAAATTCTGCGGTTTCATTCTCGTATAGCTCACCTATACTATGATATCGTATACTGTTTATAGTCACGCACGTAGTGTATTGCCTGAACATTTTTGCTGTTGCTTTCATAGATGTATTTCTTGTAAATTAATCTTTCTCCTTTAATTTTTTATTTATTTTTGATTTTTTGTCTCAAAAAGAAAAAGAAAAAAAATAATTCTCTCAACTTTTCATCGTTTTTTTCTTACGTACTTATTTAATGACTTTTATATCAAAGACCCGAAAAATTATCTAATTTAATTATATACTGATTTCAAAATTATATCATAATGTTATACAGTCAGAATAATTGATGTAAGTCAATGTACCTATATTGTTGTCGTTATATTATTATTATTTATTGTTATCTACTATTTATTGTTATCATTTTGTTTAAAAGAAAAGCAATGAGTAGCCGCACAATAATAATTATAGTTGTTATCGGTAGCTATAGCGTGTAGGTATGTGAATCGTTTCCATGCATAATTAATCAAGATAGTTAATTGCTCTGAAATTGTTTCTTTTAATTTTTTTTATCGAAAGTCAGAAAAAAATCAACGAAAATCGCAATTTTTTATACAAAGGAAATAAATATTATTATCAGATCATTCGTATAATATATTTTATTATTTCTAGGTGGTGTGACAACGCTATATATATATATTATATTTTTGTGTATAATAAATAAATTTGCCCAGTTGTAGCGTCTCTATGTATGAGTATATACGACGATATACCATGCATAATATATTCACGTCATGGTAATAAAAGAATAAATGAAAAGGTAGATAATTATGACGGAAGGGTTAACACGTGATTACCAGGTATCATGTAGCTCCGGTCTTGGTACCGCTCCCTCTATCCACTGGCATCACTTTACTTGAATTAAATGACAAACAAAACGCGATTTGATGTTTTATTAAAATTAGTTGGGAAATAAAAGAGATATATATTATGAAACATGAAATATTTCAAGATTGAATTATATTTATAAAATTCAAAATAACAACGGTTGTTATAATTATATTCAGACAAACTCTTTTCTTTCCCCTTGTGCAGAACCATGAATCCAACTCTATGTTGAGTCTCTCAATTAGATTCATTTTTTCTAAACATGAATATGAAACAAAAAATGGTAAAATTAGAAAAATTCTTAATTCATATTTCGTGGTTCATGGAGACAGGGGAACGGGACTCGGATAGGAAGCATATAAAAAAGAATGCGCGAGAGAGTATCTATGAGTCCATCAGGTTCTCGAGGGTTCAGTTGGTAGGATAATTTTCCAAGTGCAATCCGATACGTAGATATCGAAGGTCAGAGGTAGAGGGTACAATTTACCACATACAAGTACCCTACAATTTATTTTTAAATTAATTATTATTATTTTACGTGTATTATTTATAACAGGTAGAGTTCTTTTGTTTAAAACTCATTGATTAATTCAGACGGAGTCTCGTCTATAGGTAGGAATTATGTATAGGTAAAGAATCGATTTTCGTTGTTACGGGATTTATTAAATCGTTGCAAATTGAAAATTTATGCAAAAACTACTTTTCTTTCATTCAAGATTATGCGATAAACGGATACATAATTGAACTTATATAATCACACAACTGCACGGAATTTACAAATTATCATAAACTCGAGTTTTTTTTTTTTTTAATTGTTTTCTTTTCTCAAAGATATACATACACAACAAATATATTTACAGTAACAAGTTTATACACACTACGTTAAATTTTTTTGTTGTAATACACGTTTGGTCGTTGTACAGAATTTGTTGTATACTGCTTTTTTTTTATCCAATATGCAGATATGTTGAAATAAAACATGGTACGATTCACTTCAACGTTGCACCAAAATTTCGCAATATTTTTGTAAAAAAAAAAAGATTGTTTTTGTTTTTGATTTTTATTAGACATTCTCAATATTTATCGCTACTTGTTTATCTTGAACTGATACTGTATTACGCCAAACGCAGAGTTTACAGGCTTGAACGTAATTGTTTCGATATTTTTTGTACAGGCATCTTTATCACACACTTTATACTACAATTTTCACAGTTGGCGATCTCAATCTGTCTGAATAAATGGGCCTAGGAGTAATCAATTTTCTTGATATTATCTGCTATAACTAACTACATCAAGGGGACCAGCACAGCGTGATTCAACAAATTCTCCAAAGTTCATTACACAAAGAGAAATTGACTTTTTCACAAATAACTTGTCGTAAGGTTTCAAGCACACGGTTTCGGAGAGCAATTCTTCATCGTGTGAACGAGGGAAATTGAAAACAAAAATTTTTTGATCAAGTTATCACCAAAAGAGTGACTAGATTGTCGCTAAATTTTCGATAACTGACCACAACTTATCACAGGGATTTTCTCTCAGTTTCCCTCGTTCAGGTGATCAAGGATTGCTCAATTAAAAGTCAATTTTTCCATGTGTAATGGATTTTGGAGTATGAAGAATTGTCTGGTCCCCTTAACTGTATATCGTTGAAAATTGCCACTAAGTTTACTCGTCTTGACTGCGACGTATTTCTGAACTGTTTATTTACCCTCAATTTTCTTCCATCGTTTTCAAGGTCACTAGAAAAAGAAACAAACATTTTATTGAAAATGAAGATGTCAATCTTGAAAGATTCAACGTGGCCGGAAATGACGTCATTGTTCAACCTGTGCAAGAAATTGTCGTCCTACATTACATTTTGATAAAAAAAACCGTTATTTGGCAGAGATGATTCTTAGCTTCTTTCGATGTTGTATTCCTCGCTTAATACTTCTATTACGCACAGCTGATTCTTCAATACGTATTTCGCTTGACAATTATTCGATGTGCAAGGTAAAATAACGCAGCTGAAGCTTAGACGTTGAATTGCAGCTATGCCTTCTGGATTATCGGCCAATTGCGATTATAGGTATATACGATTTGATAAGATCCATGAGACATTGCATGCAGCTGGAAGAAGGAAAAAAAAAGAAATAGATATATACAGTTGACAAGAGCAGTTATGTATTTATGTCGTTGTTCATATTGACAATGGAATTATTTTACTTTTGGGAACATTTATTCAGGCACGTTTTACAACGGTTTTACACACACATTTGTTTAAAGCTTATGTTACAGTGCACACGTATTGTACATACATATATACGTTATACAAACATGGGTATTATATTATATGATATGATATGATATGATATTGAGCGATGAACAAGAGATATTTCTATATACATATATAGTGATGTAAAAGTAAGAAAAGAGAAAAACTGGAAGGTACATAGACATACATGATTGAAATTGTAAATGTTATAAAAAAAAAAATAGACTTGATGATGAAGTGTATATTTTAGAGGTACGAGTGCTATCTCTATTTTGGGTTACTTGAAATTGCAGGTGATAGCTGTGATATCAATACTCTTTATTGTGCTATCAACCATCGCATTAACTCTCAACACCATTCCTAGTATGCAAGTGAATGATGAAAAAGGAAACTTTCAAGACAATCCACAACTCGCAATGGTGGAGGCTGTTTGCATCACTTGGTTTACACTCGAGTATGTACTTAGGTTCAGTGCTTCCCCCGACAAGTGGAAGTTCTTTAAGGGAGGTTTAAACGTGATAGACCTCCTCGCAATACTCCCTTACTTCGTGTCTCTGTTCCTCGTTGAAACGAACAAAAATGCAACGGACCAATTCCAGGATGTGCGTCGTGTAGTTCAGATATTTCGTATAATGCGCATTTTGAGGATACTGAAGCTCGCACGTCACTCGACCGGCCTCCAGAGCCTGGGGTTTACCTTGCGTAATTCTTACAAAGAGCTCGGTCTGCTAATGCTGTTTCTCGCAATGGGCGTCTTGATATTCTCAAGTCTCGCTTATTTCGCCGAAAAGGAAGAACCTGGGACTAAATTCATAAGCATTCCCGAGACATTTTGGTGGGCAGGCATCACCATGACCACCGTAGGCTATGGGGATATTTACCCAACAACTCCTCTCGGAAAAGTGATTGGAAGTGTGTGTTGTATATGTGGTGTCCTGGTAATTGCGTTACCCATTCCAATTATCGTCAATAATTTTGCCGAGTTCTACAAGAACCAGATGAGGCGTGAAAAAGCACTTAAGCGTCGTGAGGCCTTGGAGAGGGCCAAACGGGAAGGGAGCATTGTTTCCTTCCATCACATCAACCTGAGGGATGCCTTCGCTAAGAGTATAGATCTCATCGACGTCATCGCCGATACTGGTAAGAACAATTCGTTCACCCTTCAAATTACAAATACAAAAACAAATTCATCCGCACTCTTCCCAACTTTTATAAACTCCGTGTATCGTACATGGAGAACGAACTCCTATCCAAGTCTGTAGCTTGAGGTGGGCCCATAGAATATGGCAGCCGCTTGGCGGCGCTGCTAGGCGCAAAGTACACTGCGCATGCGCCGCCTGGCGCCACCTACCCCTACTATTCGAGTTCGTTCTCCTGTCTCTGGTCACACCATTGCCATGACCCATCAAATAGGTACATTGCTTTACAGATTATCTTCTTCTTCGTGTCTTAAAGAACAATTAATAACCGCACTCCTGGCTGCTTTATGCTTGCACAAAGTTTTTTTTTTTTTTGTTGCTATTTCAGTGGCAGCCCGAAGGTAACGTAGCTACTATGTACATCCGGGCCGTTCTTCTATTGTCTTTTCAGTTATTGATTCTCGTTTGTCTGATGAGTAACAAAAACCAGTCTACCCGTACGAATTATAATGGATGTTGCGTTTCTAGCAAATAACACTGTCCCACAAATTTAGGGCATAATTTTGCTCCGGGTTTCTACAGTTCATTTTTGGAATAGATCGATTGTCTCGCTTATTCCGGATCTGCAAACAGAAATATTCTATCAATGATGTCATGTTATAATATCAACTAATTCCTGGAATTTTGAGATTCATTTTCTAAAAAAATTTGGTGAAACGTAATGTTTCGTTGCACATGGTGGCCACTCGTCAGGGAAAACAGGGAAATCAGGGAAAAGTCAGGGAATTCGAAAAATGGTCAGGGAAGTCAGGGAAATGTCAGGGAATCCGAAGAACAGTCAGGGAAAAGCAAAGGAAATTTCATGGTCATACGAAATAAGACAGAATAAAAGATCCCCAGCGACATTTATGCAATTAAAAGTATTCTCAAAAATCATTTTCTTTCACCATTGATTTAGAGCATCATTATTACATACTTGAATAACCACTAATTCGTACAAATTTTAGTCAGGGAAAAATTATATTTAGGTCAGGGAAAGTCAGGGAAATGTCAGGGAATTTGTTTTCCGCAAAAAAGTGGCCACCATGTTGCAGAATACTGAAAAAAATGCTCCCAATATGTACAAGGCATAAAAAGAGGAGTTTTTTCTTCCGAATTTCGAGTGCAACTAGTCGTGATGAAATATTTTGCTACTTAGATTCAACTTCAAGCCACCGAAAATAGATATTTATGTGTTTTTCGAATGTTTGAATCGAAAAAATGTGGTCGCAGAGATGCCCAGAAATCGTTTTGAACAACATTACTGCATGGGCAATCAGAGTTGAACAGATTGGGGTGTATTTTTTTTTTTTTTTTTTTATATTTATTTGGGGAGATGATCATATTTGATGGGCTGCATGACGTATTTTTATAATTTAGCTACATTCCGCTGTGACTCGATTATTTAGCATTTTTACAAGCGAAACGATACGTTAGTCACTGTTTTTCATTGTCATATTCTATTATTTCTTTCGTGCCAAAATGTGCAAATGCTTTACTTAAGTTTCATTTCTTATTTCAGACAGAATATCTACTTTTTCCCGAATCCACGAAGGAGTGAAACGCCGATAAAGTTATCAATTCCGATCATAATAACATGTCTATACGAATAATAGAACACGCGATGCTTTTCACAATTGCTATTTTTCGCACGCTTCATAAATCCGTCGATTTTCCAAAATGGTTCAACCTGCAATTGATCAATCAATATAAAATGAAAATTACAAACTCGATCAGTCATGTGCTGTTAGAAATTTTTTCGCCCTTTGCTATTTTAGGACTCGCTACCACCGCAGAAGGATTTGGGAATTACGTTCAATTTTTTCCAAAATCTGATACACTATTATTGTCGTTTCTAAGAGAATTGTACTCTTCGTAGGCTTGTAATCTACTTTTTACGGTACAGGCATGAAAAAGTCACTTTTTGACGCCTGTTTTCGTTCCGACAAGTGGCTCTTTATACCGCTAAGTTCAAAATTGCGGTATAAAGTCTTTATTCCGCAACTTTGATGCGCAGTTCGAAGTGCGCAGTCCAAAGTTGCGGCATAAAGGCGTCAATTAAAGTGACGATCAATGCCTTTTCCGTAAGAAATATTGTATGGCGCGCACACGTAAAGTAACTGTTCAGCATTTGATTAGATGAACTTTCTCGACGAGAATTCACGATCGCGATGATCGACTTTTCACGAACTCGCATTATTCGAGGGCTTCAAATGTGTCGACGATCGTCTGCTTCGAACACGTCATGAGAATCCGAGGTTCGGCGGAAAGAAATCCTCCCGAGTCGGTGTCAATACAGATCGACCTCGTGTTCTAGGTCAGAACATGTCCGGGATCGATGGGAACAGTACGGAAGGAGAGTCAGCCTGCGGTCGGGGACCTGCTCAGACCGGTCCCGGCTGCTACCGTAACTATGAACATTGCAGCATCTCGACCCACCGCCGAAGCGCCTCGACGGTCCTACCAACCTTGCCGAATGACATCTCGACTCCGGACAGCCCGAACCACCGCCTCCTCGACTTTGCACAAAACTCGTCGCCCAGCCGGAACGACAACTACTTCCAGGACGATATGCCCGTCCAGCCATCGACGCAAGGGAACACAACGCCTAGTGTAAGCTAAGTTTCGTATCTTATTTGGTTTTAGAATTTTCACGATTTTTGGATGCGTGATCACGTACAGTCACTGGAGTGCAATAATACTGGAACGTTCACTGCGGTGGTGGGGCTACCAGCTACTGCGCATGCGTCGGACGCACATTTGACACGCATAACCTCCAAATGCGGTGAACTTTCATATCAATACACAGTACACACATATATTTTATCATTTACTTACATTTTTCTTATAGAACGCAAAACTTCGTGCAAAAGAACGTGGTAGATTATGTAGGAATAAAAATTGTTGCTTACACTGGAGTGTAATAATACTCGAACGCTCATTGCGGTGGTGGGGCTACCAGCTACTGCGCATGCGTCGGACGCACATTTGACACGCATAACCTCCAAATGCGGTGAACTTTCATATCAATACACAGTACACACATATATTTTATCATTTACTTACATTTTTCTTATAGAACGCAAAACTTCGTGCAAAAGAACGTGGTAGATTATGTAGGAATAAAAATTGTTGCTTACACTGGAGTGTAATAATACTCGAACGCTCATTGCGGTGGTGGGGCTACCAGCTACTGCGCATGCGTCGGACGCACAGTTGACACGCATAACCTCCAAATGCGGTGAACTTTCGTATCAATTATACACACATATATTTTATCATTTACTTACATTTTTCTTATGGAACGCAAAACTTCGTGCAAAAGAACGTGGTAGATTATTTAGAAATAAAAATTGTTGCTCAGTAAGATTTGGAAAGCAAACAGGAAAAGTTCGGGCTATCGAGTCACCAGATGGCCTTACCAGTCTTGCACACAGCGCCAGTAATCTTTCTGAAAGACTGCATGTTGTGCGAGAGAGACAGCACCTCCCATGCATTGAGCGTTCTACACTCGGACCCCACTTATTTGACCGATTCCGCTCCAGTTATTTGACTACCTCTACCCCCACCACTGGGCTTCCTGAGCCTCTGACGTTGGGTATAAACCAGGGTCAGCGTACTTTCGTCAAATAAGTGGGGTCCGAGTGTAGTATCATTATATTTCACTACGTACGATACGACTTTAAATGGGGGGGGGGGGGGGGGGGGGGG
>JAFFZH010015363.1:37688-65768 GCA_018420115.1 Euura saliciscinereae | reverse complement strand
CACTTCCAACAGCTTGTCAACGCAACTACAACGCACTTACAATATTTTCAACGAAATTCCAGCGCACCCCCAACGCGTTGACAACACTTCCAACAGGTTACCAACGCACCTCCAACGCGTTGACAACACTTCCAACAGGTTACCAACGCACCCCCAACGCGTTGACAACACTTCCAACAGGTTACCAACCCACCCCCAACGCGTTGACAATATTTTCAACAAAATTCCAACCCGTTCACAACGCTTCCAACCGGATTTCAATGCGCTACCAATGAAATAGTCGTTGGAAATCCGTATTGGATTTGAAACAAATCAACGATTCTTCAACGTTTCCCTTTCGTTGAGATCCAATGATTTAACAACGGGATATCAATAGTTGGAAACACGTTGAAGTACCGTTGGAAAAGCCCATCAGGGATATCTCCAATTTTTTTTTCTTCATTTTTCATGATTTTTCCAAATCGGTGTAAAAACACGTGAAACGCAAAGAAAAACCGAAATCGACGTCGTTTCGAAAAATTCGACAAAAAATATTCGCAGCTAAAAGCAGAAGGGCGTATCTCCATTTTTTTTTTTCGGTGCAATACTCTACTGAGTCCCCGGATAATTGAATATTGGTGAGATATGCGAGATAAACTGTGATAATTATTCCATACTTTGTACCAGATTGAGGTGAAATCTGGTAATTCATTGGTAGAATGCATCTGACCAAAAAATAACGAAACTGTTTGAGTTTTAAATAATCTCAATAATTTAATTGAATAATCGCCAGAGTATTAAAATATCTTAGTCAATATTGCCATTTTCATCATTTTGCAATGAATGGTACTGTGGGGAGAAACTATCTAGGCAGATACTGTTAAATAAAATAGGAATATTATTTTATAATAAATATTGAATAAAAATAGATATTATTATTATCATTATTATTATTAATGAACGATAAAATGTTTGTGAACTCACATATTTTACCACGGATTGTATTAAAACCTATGATATTCATCAATTTTCAGCAAACATTATCGTAGTTATTCTTGTATTAAAACCTATGATATTCATCAATTTTCAGCAAACATTATCGTAGTTATTCAATTACCTTTCATTGGTGTAATATGTAAGTACGTGAAAACTCGGATAAACGACATCACCTACAGCGAGAATAATTTTGGCGGATACGACCATATGCAATTAGTCGAGGTACTTTTTCTTTAATTTCATTAATTCAAAAAGGTCGTATCTACCAGTCGATACGACCTTCTGCCATTATTGACGAATTCACGAAAATTGATTGGAAAAAAAAAATTGGCGGATACGACCTTCTGCAATTAATGGAAACCATTTTTTTTAAGCGAAGTTAGGACTGAAAGGTCGTATCCGCCAGTACATACGTCCTTCTGCTTTTAATTGACCTAGTATTCAATTTTAACGTTTATGAACGAATCTTCGTGTTTTTAGTCTAATTATGATAACAAAAAAATTATACGCCCTTTTGCCGCTACGAAGAGCAAAAAGTCGTATGTTGGCGCTTACGACCTTATGTCATTAGGCACGCGATATTCTTTCACGTCGTACAGAGCCACGTCTCCTTTGATACAGTATATAAAGGCAGTTTCACGTCGACTTCCAGTGTCCTGAGAATAACATTGTCACAAGGATTTTTAATCAGCAGATACTTCACTCCGAACTGATTACGAAGTATTAAAAATACTATATTGATATCGATTGTGAAAACTACCAACATGGATTCTAGGACACCTCAAAAGTTTCTGAAAGCTCTGGAATAGTGACGTTATCTCACCTAGATAATTCATAATACGTGGGATTACCGATTATCGTAATCTTCCTATCTCCAAATCTGTAGTTTCGCCGATAATACCTAAGCTCCGATTGCCATCTTTTGCCCTTCTTATTGTCCATCATGAAGTAGTAACAGCCAGTGAAGATGCAGTTGAAGTCAACGACGAAATCACTCTTCACACGGTCGTAAGGAGTGGATAACAAAAGTTAGATTAACGCTCCAGAAAACCTTCGATCTCTTTTCTAAAAACCACAATTTGACGATTGATGATCGAAAGCTTCTCACCGCATTGGCAGGCACATCGAAAGCATCTAGGTACTGTCGAAGGTCTTCGCTCCCAGTCAGACGAACCGGACACTCGGACGTGTTGAACGGGATGGCGAGGAGTATTAGAAGAACTTCTTCTCGAACTCCAGATACAGACACGTTGAGACCTTCATAGAGATTAATGAGAGCGTTGTCGTTCAATGTCAAGTGAAAATGCGAAAATCGCGCTCACCAGATGAGAAACAAGATATGCTGTACTCGATTTGTACCACGAAAATGATATTCTCGAATAGCTTCCAAACGGACTGTCCTTTGGGAATCGGATGATCATGAGCGCCAGATTCGATTGAACTGATGAGAGTCATCGAAATTGAAAAAAAAATGATTTGTCATACATCGTAAGAGGTGGGGGCGTCACCTATTCCCATTGATAGCCAAGTCTACGCGCCTCAATCGCAATATGCGTTTGAATTTAAAAAAAAAAATGGTGATCCCGACGTTCTGGCTTTGTGTTCAGATTTTTTAATCGAATTTTTCACAACTACGGTTTTTCCAAGCTATCTACGCAATCGCGAGTTTAGACGACTATTTCCGAAAATTGTGATTTTTTTTTCTAATGGCACTTACGACCTTCTGCCATTAGACACGCGAATTGTTATTATGAGACTTCACAGAGGTCACACGATTTTCAATTCTCAAGTCACGTGCGTGTGATTTTGCTTCACCAAATTTTGTATAGATACAAAGAAAATCTAGAAGAAAAGCTGTTCAGTCTTCCCTCTAGCTTGATTACAAAATCTGTGTATTCTCGATCGGTTCGGTGGTGTATTCTCTGCTCCGCGTTTTGCTTTAAATATTAGCTGCACCTGTGCTCGCATTTTCTTGTGCCGGCAGTCAGTGCACTCGTCTTACCAAGCTGGTCTTTTCCCGCCGTCGTGCCTGATATTCCGCCCAGCGCATTGCGCTTAAAACTGTATTTTATCGCAAATCACTTGCTATTCCTCTGACTTTGTTTTCATCGATACTTGTGCCGTGTTGGTTGTTGCCATTAGTGTACTGTTCACTGAGTGTTTGTGTACAAACCCCACAGACTTAAACTGACTCTATACGCTCATCTGCTCGAGTGTGTGCCAACTTAGCCCGGACTCTGACCTGTCCCACTACACACGTCTGCTTGATTATGTAATGCTTTTCGATCAACTTGAAATTGACTGTATATAGCCTTTTGGATTGGAAACCGGTTTGACATGCCTTTGTGTTGTAAAATCTGTGGGAGACCTGTCTCCGCGATTGACGTCCAATGTACTGGTGGTTGCGAGGGCCTTTTCCACGCACATTGTATCAAGGAGCATGTGAAGCTGCCGCTCATTACCATTCAAGCGGCCGCATATAGATATCTCTGCGTGGATTGTCGCCAGCCGGACCGCACAGACACTATGAATTCTTTTGTATTTTCTGATCCCTCAACGCAAGCTTCTACTCCCAGCACGCTGAGTTCCTCTGCACCCAGTCTATCTGCTGGTCCGGATCCGTTTCGAAGCCGGGGTTCATCACCTGTACCCACGCTAGCTGAAGTGCTAGCAGCTGTGGAATCGAACTCAAGAATTCTCATGGATGCTCAAACCAAGCTAGCTGCAGATCTCAACTCGAAATTTGAAGCTCATATTCAGGACGTAAAGTCGAAGTTTGATCAGCTGCTCCTTCTTCCTGCCAGAGTACAAGATGTGGAGGCTAAAGTTGAGTCATTATCCGAAGCCTCGACAAATTTCTCTGCAGAGTTCGTTCCCAAAGTGAACGCCCTCACATCGGAAAATGTTGCCCTTAAAGGGAATTTAGCTACTTTTAAGCAAACGTGTGCGAGTCTGGCCGCTCGAAATGCTGAACTCACCTCCAGACTTGAAAGCGTGGAGCGGAATGCACTAAGCCAGGATCTGCTGATCTCGGGAGTCCCTGAGGTCGACAACGAAAACCTCCTCACAGTGGTACACTCACTAGCTGCTCTTCTTGATGTCGATCTTAGAGATGCTGACATACGTGAAGTTTATCGGCGCAAGAGCACCAGAGCCAGCAATAAGCCGCGTACGGTTATGGTTCGACTCCAGTCCACGGGGTGCAGAAATCGTGTTCTTGCTGCGAAAAGAGCAAAGGGGTCTATTTACGCTGACGAACTCGGGATCCAGGGAGACCATGCCCACACCCCTGTTTTTGTTAATGAACACCTATCTCCGACCCTAGCTAACCTCCTGCAGAAGGTTCGAGTCAGCGCTAAAAGACAGGGGTATTCTTACATCTGGGCAAGGGGTGGAGTCATTCATGTAAAACGAGATGTCTCTTCTGAACCGATCCTCATCCACTCTGAGGATGAGCTGTCTAAATTAGCTGCCGATGGTCTACATGCTAGTGTCGTCGCTGCCCAGGGCTCCAACTCAAGTACTACGGGCCCAGATCGTCCTATCTGACGTCCCTTGCCGCCCTCGGATACCGTCAGTCCCGGCCAGCCGCTTGCCGCCCCAGTCTCTTCTTTCCCGCTGCCGTCGAACCTCAAGATTGCTCACTTCAATGCCAATTCGCTGTTGGGTCATATGGATGAAGTGCGATCATTTTTTGTAAATAGCAACTACCACATTATATCCGTATCTGAGACTTGGTTGCACCCAAATATTCTTGATGAACTTGTGACTATCCCGGACTTCTGCTTAATCCGAAATGATAGAATAGGCAAACGCGGTGGGGGGGTTGCTTGTTATGTTCACAAATCGTTGAAATGCAAACTCCTTGCTGCCTCTCCATCTGCCTTCACAAACTCTCCTGAGTTCCTAATTCTTGAAGCCAAAGTCCAACAGACCAAAATTCTCTTTTCGTCAATCTATCGCAGGCCTAAAGGCAAATTTTTGGAAGAATACCTCGAGTCGTTCATGGGGCTTAGTCACAGATACAGAGATATTATTATTTGTGGAGATTTAAACTGTAATCTGAGCGGTAATAATTTTGAAGCCAACTACCTGCGTGATTTGATCTACACTCACTCACTCTCTCTTGTTCCCCATGGAAACACTTATCACACGGCTCACTCAGACTCTTGGTTGGATGTTGCGATCGTTGACTCGCCTGATAAATTGATTTCATCCGCTAAGTCTTTGGCTCCATTTATTGCCGGTCATGACTTGATTGAGTTTGAATTTAAGGTGACTGTGAATATCTTTACTTCTAGTTTTAATACGCGTCGTGATTTCAGACACTGTGATCCTACAGCCCTCTCAAGGTCCTTGCTGGACAACTTTTCTGACTTAGTGCCTCTCCTTACGGAGAGTGTTGATACCGCAACTGAGGCTGTTTGCGATGCTATTTTGTCAGCGTTGGACGACCACGCTCCTCTAACTTCTAGTCTAGTTGTCAAGTCTCCAGCGCGTTGGATGTCGGCTGAGATCAGGATGCGTATAAAACTTCGTAATCAATTGTACTCAACTGCGAAGCGTTCTGGTTCTGCCGTTATTTTTGAAAGATATCGTATCTTGCGTAAAGCCATCAAAGCTGAGATCAAGCTAGCTAAGAATGATTATATTAAGAAACGGCTCGTCGACCTTACCTCACCGACCAACATCTGGGCAGAGTTGCGGCGTCTGGGTCTGATAAGCGTATCTACGGCGTCTCCGCTACATCATTTCTCTGCCCATGAATTAAACCTGTACTTCTCTTCTGTAACCAACGCACATCCCCCATGTTCTTCCGATGACCTCTCCTTGATTCTCTCAAATGAGCTCCCAGGGGTAGAATCCCGTTTTTCGTTTACCCCCGTATCCAATGATTCTGTCCTAAGGATGTTAGCTTCCTTTGTCACGAAATCGCGTGGCCGCAGTCCAGATGGAGTGCATTTGTATCATTTGAAAGATGTCTTGTCTGCCCTAGCTCCTCAGTTTACACGGTTGTTTGATACCTCCCTCCGTTCTGGGGAATTTCCAGCCGTCTGGAAACGAGCCTATATCGTTCCTCTCAGTAAGGTGAACCCTCCTCCCTCAACAGCGGATACCCGTCCTGTAGCAAATTTGTCCCATGCCTCTAAGGTATTTGAACGATTGGTAGCTGACCAGGTCTCATCGTATCTGGAGCTGAACTCGATTCTGGATCCTGTGCAGTCTGGATTCAGAAAACGGCATAGTACGCAATCCGCCCTGCTTAGAGTGCTTGATGATGTGAGAAAGGCAGCGGATGAGAGGTGTGTCACTGTATTGTTGCTTTTTGACTTTAGTAAAGCTTTTGATAGTATCGACCACCGGCTTTTATTAGCTAAGTTAAAGTCTATCGGGTTTGATGATGGCGCTATTACGTGGTTTCACTCCTATCTCACAGGCAGAACCCAGGCTGTCCAGGACTTGCTTGGTGGCCACTCCGGCTTTCTGCCAAATTCGTCAGGTGTACCTCAGGGTTCTGTTCTCGGGCCACTCCTCTTCCTAATATTTATTAATGATATTGGCTCGATTTTGTTGCACTCGAGTCATATGATCTTTGCCGATGACTTACAGATTTACTTGCATGCTTCACCTCGCGACATTTGCGATGCTGTCGCTCGAATAAATGTTGATGCAAAAGCCGTTTCTGACTGGGCTACTACAAACGGTCTCCGACTCAACGTTGGTAAAACAAAAGCCATTATTCTCGGTACCTCGGCCTATTTATCCCAGTTAGCCCGGTCTGTTGTCCCTCCCATCATCATTGACGGCAGAGTTGTGCCATTTGTGGATAATGTGCGAAACCTGGGTGTTCATATCTCGGCAAATTTATCATGGAATAGCCATGTTGCCCAGGTTTCCAGAAGGGTGTACGCATCTATCCATAGACTTAAACTTCACAGCGAGCTTCTGTCGCCCCAGGTCAAAACTATTCTAGTTACAGCTCTCATTCTACCCCATATCGACTATTGCAGTCTAGTTTATAGCGATCTTACTGATTATCTTAATGTTAAGCTTCAAAGACTGGTTAACTGTGGGATAAGGTTCATCTTCAATCTGAGGAAGGATGCGCATATAACGCCGTATCGTGTTAAGCTTGGCTGGCTGACGGTCTCGGAGCGTCGTTTCTACTTTTTGGGTACTACTCTTTATCAAGTACTTCTTAGTTCTTCACCTCTTTATCTTCGTGAGCTCTTCGCTGAACGAAATCCGAGCTCCCGTCAGTCTGCCAGGTTGACTCAGTCGGGTCGCTGCTCAGCCTTCCAAATCCCGAACCACAGAACTTCTATCTACCGAAACTCTTTCGCGCTCTCGGCAATGTATTTTTGGGATGGCCTACCTCCCTCTGTTAAATCGGCCTCGTCGTTGGAGTCCTTCAAAGCTCGACTACGGATTCATTTACTTGCCGAGGGTGCGCATTAGTCCATCGTTGCCATGAAGCTCATATGGCTCTTTAGCCTCTTGCAAGTGTATCTTGTAAATTTCTGTTTATTTTGTATTACCTATTTATTGTTTGATATACCTAATATCTATATAGCTTACTGTATTTTCTTAGTTTTATCTAGTTCATAAGTATCTATTGTTTGTTATTTGTTTGACTTATGTACTGCTTTTCTTTTCTTTTCTCTTTGTCACTTCTCTTCTCACTATTTCATTTCTATTATTTTGTCACCAATGTATGCTTTTGCCCTACGACCATCTGGTTAAGGCATAATAAACGTATTCTATTCTATTCTATTCTGATTACACATTGAAATCGTATAATCGCACGTTGTAAAGTTTTTTCATAAACGTTCAACCGAAATTCTGCAAATTTTCGGAACCCTCCCAGAAGATTGCCACTATTTTGTTTGTATCACCACTTTGGTCCGATTTTGGCGAGGTGAAAGAGGAAATCCGTAGTTGCAATTACACTCTATGTGACCGACTAGAATTATAAGGGAGATATTGTCAATTAGCCTCCACGTGGCGTCTCCTGGAAATACTCGTCATTAGGTGAGTAGCTAATAATTGACATTTTCAGGTAATGACAACCATGCAGACCCTCTTCATCGGGAACCATTTCTTTCAGAGGTAATGTATGATTGGTAAGTATGAATATAATTAGGATTAAACCAGATCGAACTATAAGTGGTTTTTTTCTGGTGATTCGAATATAAGTTGCTCGCTGAGAGTCAGCGATTATTAGCTGATGTTCAGCGATCAGAATGGGTAAGTCGTACAGGGTGAAAAGGAATCATTGATCACCACTTTTCCAGATTCTCCAACTCGAGATCGGTCAAGATCCCTTGTAACTTGTAGCTGCCAAATTATTCTTTAGCTTGTTAAATCTTTACGTCAAAGTTTTATTATTTACTTGATGAATTCTACCCGTCGACAGGAATACAAGTCTCCATAGGGAACCATGGGCCGCAAATAAACCCTTCATCGCGAGAAAACATCACGAAGTGAAAAATGATTAGGAATTTAGGCTCGTTTGTGACACATCGTCGGTTTGAGACTTTTGAGTTTTGCTTATCGTTAGCTCGATAAGTGGAATTTTTCAAGCCAATAAAAAAGCCTGGGGAATCATCTGTCGAAGTGGCGACCAATCATTTTCACCCTGTACAGTTTCCATACATACCATAATTGCATTTCTGCTTCAGCTGTTACTAACACATGTCCGATTTCCAAATATGTATCTTTCTATATTTAGCGTAACGAAAGTAGTATATGATGTAGTCTATGGATAATGAGTGTAAAAACCCCCTCAAACATCATATTTCTTTTATATTGTAGCCAACCGTCCAATGAGCAAGAAAAAAGTAATGCCTTCTTAGAGATTTTCACCCATTCAAAGGTACATACGCCCATCAAAAGAAAATTTACAGAAATTTAGTAAGAAATGTTATTTGTATGGGAATATTTTTTTTCAAGTTTCATATATATTCATTAATTTTATTATTTGAAACAATTCTAATTGTAATTCAAGTTTTGATTATTTGAATTATATTGTATTTATGTGAGTAATTTTCGTAGGTCCTTCCATTAAATTAATTAACAATGTATACAATATTCATTTAATATACAATTGATTATACTGAGATTTCTGACGAATCCTAATCCTAACATGCTGCAACCAAGCAGAATGTACAGTAGAAACAATGAGAACGGAAGTAGCTGAGTTCAGTACCAAGTAGGTTATTGTGAAATTTGGATATTTTCATTGCAGGATTGTATCACAGATACAATATGAATTCTCGTCATGTACTGTGAGCTAATTGAGAGAGAATAAAGAAGGATGCAACAGAAAAAAAAAAAGTTCAGGTACCCCATTGTAGACTCAGCATTATAGTTCAGTGGATCAGTCCGACACTAGGCGGATAGCGTACTTATCGACGCGGACCTAGGAATACGCGGAGGACGCCATCTTTCGGCCGCTGCCGAAAACTCTTTGCCGTCCATGATTCTCCGTGACCCACCATGATCCCAGCTGTTTGACTATCGCCGAATTGACACATTTTCGTAGGACACAAACCACGATGTTTTGGTATACATATTTGTGTTCGGCATTGCACGTGGCCGCCAAGAAGCTGTTTTTTGCGATTGAGGCGCGTAGACTTGGCTATCAATGGAAATAGGTGACGCCCCCACCTCTTACGTGTACATATAACAAATCATTTTTTTTTCAATTTCGATGACTCTCATCAGTTCAATCGAATCTGGCGCTCATGAATCATCGGATTCCCAAAGGACAGTCCGTTTGGAAGCTCCGTTTGGAAGATATTCGAGAATAGTATATTATGCACCACGGGAAGGAAGCAGGCGATTTTTGGCGAGCGCGGATTTTGCAGAACGAGTTGCAAATCGAGGGCGCCAAAGGCGCCCGAGAGTGAAGACGAGTTCTGCAAAATGCGCGAGACAAAACGCCTGCTTCCTTCCCATGGCACATATGTTATTTTTTACCACATATGCATTAAAAACGAGAGAAAGTGAGGTTAGAAACACGAGAACGGTGTTCTCCACTGGGGGCAGCACTTTCTTAGTTTATTTCATCGTTACCATGGTTACGAGAGGTTTTTATCCCTGGTGCCAAAGTTTTTATCCCTGTTGACAAGTTTTTATCCCTCTTGACAAGTTTTTATCCCGGTTTATTGTCCCGCGGTCAGAAAACTGTGACTTCCATCCCGTTAAGGAGGGCAAAAAACACGAGTTTTTAATGCATGTGTGGTAAAAAATCATTTTCGTGGTACAAATCGAGTACAGCACCCCCTATATCCAATAATTGATAAATCTTGTACTTTACGTACATGGAATAGTCGCGTTATCTTCTGTGGCTTCAGTCTCAGTCACCGTGAGATGGAGAGGCAGATCATCCAGGGACTGATTGAACTTTGACTTATCATCGAACGACTGTTTGAAACGGGATTCCATTGCGTTACAAGACTTTGTAGATTATATGAGGTGAAAGTTCGACGATTCTAGAGGCGATACGTACGCTGCTTGCGGATCTCCTTCTCTGCAAGTATCCATTGAAACACTTGTAGTCATCGATGCAGAGTACATCCACCAATGCGACGTAGCAATAGAAGATAAACAGAAACCGGACCTTGTTTGAGTCCATAGTGAGAAGACTGACAATAATTCTATCCAACGTTTCAGTTCATTGAAAACGATATAGAAAACCGGTTGACTCGACTGGTCAATAACCGTCGCGATCTGCAGCGCATTAACCACTTCCTATGTATGCAGTTTTAAATTATCATGAATCACCCGCCCGGGATCAACAGACCCAACCGCAGCGCGGACCGATGCGCACTAGGTCACGAGACTACTTACTACTACTACTGAACCCCACAGTATGTGATGGATGCTGGGTCGCCTATCACTTACCGCATAGAGTGTCGTATACTGTATGTATGCATGTATGTATATAATAGAATAGAATAAAATAGAATAGTTTATTCATATCCAATACAATGTTGTACAAACTTAAGAGCTAGGAGTACATAATCATAATTATAACTCATTGGAAGCCTGATACAAATGTGAGATAGCTAGAAAACAAGTACTAAGTAGGGACGGAAAGCAGAAAGAGAAAGAATAGAAAAAGAAAAGGCGAAGGGAAAAAAGCGTATCAGCAGTGCGCCGAACGATAGGCAACCCAACATACCGCCGCGTTCGTTGGGAAACTCAGACACAAGATGGCGAAACGCGCGGATATTTAAATTCCTAGCCTTATTGTATTTTACCTCCCCTTTTTTCTAATATCACGAATGTCGAATACTTCATCAATATTCATTAGCGGTAGAGTTTTACACTCAGACAATCTTATACCTGTTTTGAACAATAATATCGCATAATATTTAATTACAGTGTATTCAATGTTTTTTTTTTTTTGCGTCGCTTTACATTATTACTCATATCACAGAGACTCGGTAGAGTCTCGTACCAAGTGATATAAGAAAAAAATACGAAAAAAAACAAGCCGCGCGAGACTCGTCCGAGTCTCTTTACCCCAACGCATTTTCTCAGCGCCTATCGGCAAGGATAATGACCTAATTCTCTATCACTTCATCATATTCTGAATTCTAAAGATTCATTTTACAATGTGGTATCAAAAAGGTTTATGAAAAGAAGAGATATGATCGTTTCTACCGCACATGCATTAAAAACTCGTGTTTTTGCCCTCCTTAACGGCACGGAAGTCACTTTCCAGCGGGAAAAAAAAATCTCGTAACCATAGAAACGGTGAAATAAACCAAGATAAGTGCTGCCTCTATCGGCGAACGCCGTTCTCATGGTTCTAACCTCACTTTCGCCCGTGTTCAATGCATGTATGTGGTAGAAAATAATATATGTGTCATGAGAAGGAAACAGGCCTTTGTGCTCGACAAAAAAAAAACGCCTGCTTCCTCCCGTTGGTGCATAATATGTATACTATTTTGTATCCTAAAAAATAAATTTCGGTCGATAAAACAGAACTTCTACTTTGCCATTTGCGTCGGTAAATCGACCGTCTGACTTACCGACGGACCAAGCGATCGATTACTAGCTACAAAAAGCTACACAGAGATGTCGGTTTATCTGCGAAAAATATCTGCCTCATATTTCCGAAATCTCTCGGATTATTTATACCGATAATATGAAGCTAATCGACAATATCTTGTCGATAGTCTCTTATAATCCAGAAATCGATACAATGAGGATCAGAGGCATAGAATGATTCTTAAGATCGATGAGCGTTATTTAAAGTTGGCAGAAAATACTACTGAAGTATTTTACACCTAGATTATTCGCACTGGCCGAGTAGCAAGGCCACCGAATCGGTTTATGTAATCTAGAAAATTAAATAAACAATTTAAACTCTTGCGCAATCAGAACCCGTCGAGTCGAGTTCGAGGCTGGACGGTTTCCGATTTTCCGAAGGTTGAAACCAACCAGTCGCATCGATTATCAAGTTTCGAATACGTTATTTATCCAACGTCCGGCAACAATCAGCCGCCTTCATGACGCAGCTCGCGAGTCTCACGAATCTTGTGACCAGCTCCATTCGCATATCCGCATCGACGAGGTTCGCACGCTCGATTCACACGTCGCTGAGAAACATGGTTATCGCTGTGAGTACGGTTATGATTGATACGAAAACCCGGTTAACCTATCGTTTAGAAGCTTTGAATCAATGTGAGATCGCTATTGTTTAGGTTGGAGACAAACTACCGTCGGTCGACCTCTTCGAGGACTCGCCGGCAAACAAGGTAAATCTCGCCGAATACGCAGCGGGAAAGAAAATCATCATTTTTGCCGTTCCCGGTGCCTTCACGCCGGGATGCTCAAAGGTTAGAATATAATATTAATCCAAATACTGTACAACAGCTTTCGATAATTAATGCAGTCGTCATCGCGGTCGCTGATTTATCCACGTATTGCGCACATTGTGGCTGCGTAATTATTCATCCATAGCCTACATTTGCGATCATAATAAGACGCTGTTGTTTTTTTTTTTTTTTTTGCTTGTTTCTTTTATTTTCATCTTTCGGTTCTTGTATTCCGTTTTTTTTTTCTCTCTATTTGTCTCTTCGTTCTCTCATTTTTTTTTTTGTCATTTCTTGATTTCGTTTTGTTTCAGTTGTTACTTTTTCCATTTTTTCCCAATATTTGATCACTTGAGTCAATTTTGTGGTCACAATTCAGCTTCGCGCTGCAAAAATATCCTTGGAAATCTGTTTTTTCAATATAAATGACTTAATTGATCAAATAATAGTTTCAAATTGATATCGTATTCTACTCCAATTATAATTGCAGTCCACTTTTCTCACTGAGCTTGGAGCACTTTACTTTATTTTACTTATATTCCATTATTTTTTTACTCCTCGTAGACTCACCTTCCCGGCTACATCCAGAAGGCGGCTGAACTGAAGGCGAAGGGAATCGATGAAATCTTCTGCATCGGTGTTAACGATCCCTTCGTTATGGCCGCTTGGGGAAAGGACCAGAACGCCGCAGGAAAGGTATAGGAATCGAAACAGCAACGAGAGTGGGAAGAAAAATCGAATTTTCTTGTTTTATTTATCTGTTTGGTGAATGATTTTCACTATCAGTACAAATCGAAGCTTAAAAACTGCAAATAATGGAGAATAAAGAATCAAGCTACACTTCTTCTAGACAGAAAGGAAGAAAAAATCGAGAATCGTTAAATCCGCTGTGATTATAGATCAAAACTCGTTGGATTCGGGGGTAAAAAATAATTTTTCTAGGTCCGCATGCTGGGAGATTCGACCGGAGCTTTCACAGACGCCTTGGAATTGTCCGTGGACCTTCCAGTCCTGGGTGGAAAGCGTAGCAAACGTTATTCCATGGTCGTCGAAGACGGTATCGTCAAGGAGCTGAACGTGGAACCGGATAACACCGGACTCTCCTGCTCCCTTGCGGACCGTCTCCGTGCCTAGAGCACCAGAATCTACTAGTTTTTGGGCGATAGAGACGATCCTACTTTTGCATAAACACTAAAATAATCTGCATATGAATAAGACGTTGAAGAAAGACGTTGTAGTAGATACACAGGGTCGTACTTTCACACTGATACTTGCGTAGTTTAGTTTTATAGCCTTATGCAAAGGCGCTGTTATTTTTTCTTGTCTCTTCTGTAGCTGCACAAGAGCGATTTCGGTTATACTTATAAGAATATTCGGTTTCATGATATCTACATTAAATTATAGAGGTCAGAGGTCCGGCGGTATCCGTGATACGCGTTGATTGTTTAAGCCAAAGTTTGAGGATTCGATAAATACGAGTTTGTGAATAAATTTTGTAGTCATTCCTGGGGGACTGAATAAGTCCAAATAACAAAAATTTATTTAATCTACTCGAAGCTGTTTGTTTGTGTACAGAAAGAAACTGATGATAACATTGAGATAGAATCTGAAGAAATTTAAAGTTTCTATTATCGTAGAATATTCCGAAGGCTATCAAGTTTAATTACAACGGAAGCTTATCTTCAAATACATATATCTATCAGTCTCCATACGATATCGTTCACTTTCTACATACTGTTTGTACACCTTCTTAATTTTGAAATAAAAATACATTACGTTCTATAGAAACGCTGTTTCAAGTTTCTCTTATCTTATATTTCGTCGATCTTGATTCAAGAACTAGATTTTTTTTTTTGTCAAGTGACAACAATCGGTCAAATAGTTAAGTTATAACCGAAGTACTCTGGTTGATACTTCAATCAATTAAAAGCTCATTATTTATCCGAGGTATGGTTCTTATCGATTTTTATCTCATTCGAGTTCTGATAATTATTATAAAAGCATATTTCGATCATATTTTTCGTTTTCAACTAATAACTCTGATTGTAAACATTTTTGCACACTCATTCGATGATTTTTCTTCTATTCTTTAGCGCGAATCTTATTCTTAGCGACAATCTTTTAATTAAAAGCCTTTTTTCGATCCAAATAATGTTTTTCATCGATCTTTATCTAACTCTAGTTATGATAACGATCATCAAATCGAATTTGGATATATTCTCGTTTTTTTCTCCTTTTTTCTCATACCATGATTTTTTTGTTCTATATTTTCCCATTTACTTCATTAAAAGCCTATTAATTAAACCGAGTAACGTTTGTGACCCATATTTATCCGCTATTCGAGTTACGATAAGGACAATCAAACACAAGATTTCGATATTTTGCTCTGAATTTGGCGCGTCGAAGCATCCGAAATCACCAACGTTTTCATTTGTCTATAATTAACGCTGTGTTGTTGTTTATTCTTCTTCCTTTCGATCAAACCGTAATTTCTATTCCATACAATTTATGATAAGATTTATAAAATCAACTTTCGATGCTTTGATTTGAATTTGGCGCGTTAAGAGGTACTGAAATAGGCGTGAAATGAAAGTCACGTGACCTCGATATGATTTACACTTGGAATTTTCAAACGCTATTTTCTTAGCCAAAACACATTCGATTGATATGAAATTGATATCAGTGACGTAGAAAAACTGAATGAAGGGCCTGCCAATCGTGGATTTTCGAATATCGAAAGACATAATCAGAATTTTGTGTAACAATATTTTTCTGTAACCCAAGGAGGTGCTGCCCCTCGTGGAGAGAGGCAGCACTTCCTTGGATTACAGAACAATATTGTTAAAAAACTGTTATCACGTCTCGATTTTCGAAAATCCACGATTGGCAGGCCCTTCATTAAGTTTTTCTACGTCACTGATATCAATTTCACATCAATCGAATGTGTTTTGGCTGAGAAAATAGCGTTTAAAAATTCCAAGTGTGAATCATATCGAGGTCACGTGACTTTCATTTCACCTGAAACCACGCGACATTACCGACGGAGAGACGGGTCTGAAGTTAGTCACGCCTTTCGATCGCTAGATGGCGTAACTGGATCGTGTGAAACGCATTTTGCGTGTCTCCAGGGGCAGGGGAAAGAAGAAGCTGATTTTGACAGTCGAAACGAGAATAAAAAAATACGAATTTAAACATTCCGACGTCATCGTTTAACCGCATCCGCGTATATCGCTGGATATGATTACTTCCGAGTCTGTAAAATGTGGTGAGTATGATCACGAGTTGTGCACGAGATTGTTAGCTTAATACTGATATCTTCGCTTATTGATTTGTTTACAAACACCCGCACTTAACCTAGAAGCGGTTATTACACACCCGGCGTTTTTTTTCAATGCGATAATAGGATTCGCATCTACATTCCGCGTCGATAATTATTAAATGAAATTTCATTTCAACAAGATTTCATTAGAATCATATAAATCGCGATTTGATAATTGAGTTCGACGTGGATAACCTCAAAATAATTCGATTGAGAATAACGACACCTGAATTTTGGGGGTTTGGAAATTATAATAATGAGATGAAGACACAAAAATTATGGAAGCAAGAATATTCATAATTTTCCAAATTTTTTGAAATTATTTTTCATCAACTCGCAGTTTTTAGTCTCCATAATACAAATACAAATGTAATTTTATTTTTGTTGTTTTAAATTATTTTCACCAGAATTAGTGACGAATATTTCACAGTTATTAATTATCGTTGCGATTTAATTATTATAATCATATTTTATTTCTTGATTATTTTCTTAAATTTCACCGAAAATCTTCACGGTTGTTCCTTTGTTTGTTTTTGTTTCCTTCTGAAATCACTTTCTTTTTTCTAGTTCTCATTTTTTATCTTCTTCTCCTTTTCTTTTTTCTTGAAACCGAATGATTTTTATTTGTTCAAAGCTTTCCTCAGAATCGCAGACAAAATTTGATGATTTTAAATCTCAAATAAAGTCTCAGAATCATTTTTTAGGATATTAAAAATAACAAAAGAATCGAATTCTGTATTACAGCCAAATGAAACGAGGTTCAAAATTTGTATTTATTTATTTATTCATTCATTTGATCATTATCAAGTGTATTGAATTTACAGGCTGAGCGCAGGCTCGCTTCCCTCAACATTAGACTACAATCTAACAATACATGAATCAATTTATTTCTATATACAGAAACAAAGTAAAAGATAGGAAATCGAAATTAGTTGAATAGTGAAAACAAATACAAGAATAACTAGCTTATAGTTATTTAGAATTTATATCACGATATTTAGCCCCGAAATTCCCTCTTTGTCACTGAATCTCTTGATTTCTCGTATTATTGTTGAACAGATTGAAAAAAACACATTATTCTTGGCTGTTTCAATCATTGTTCAATTTTTTTAATTCTTAATTTCTCCTGAATCCAAACTCATTTTCAATTCAATTTCTCAGTCAACTTAAAATGTTTGTGTCCAATTTTTTAAATTCATCATTTCTTCTGAATTCAAACTCATTTTCAATTCAATTTCTCAGTCAACTTAAAATTTTTGTGTCCAATTTTTTAAATTCATCATTTCTTCTGAATTCAAACTCATTTTCAATTCAATTTCTCAGTTACCTTCAAAGTTTTGTGTCTAATTCAATTAAATTCATCATTTCTTCTAAATTCAAACTCATTTTCAATTCAATTTCTCAGTCAACTTCAAAGTTTTCTCTCTCATTTTTACTACCTACTTTGGTTTAATTTGTTAGTCAACAGTTTACGATTTTCTCTTTTTCGACCGACTATATTTGTTTCTTCAGATGTAAATTAAGCATCTACGACTCACTCAGAGCTCAGCGATGGCTCGTTGGTCGACGGTACTCTCCGGAGTCTTCCTCGCTCTCTCGATGATCTTGTCTCTCAGTAAGCTGATCATGCTAGCAGCGGGTACCACCAACAATGGAGATCTCACCGAGGCTGATCAATGGCTCGCAGACATCGGGTTGAAGCAGTATCGGTCCTTGTTCAAAGAGAAAGGCAAGATTCTTCCACAATTTTCTCAACTTAAATTTTTCATTGAGATTCTGATATTTCAATTCATCGCAACAAATAATTTACCCATATATGTATATCTTCTTCTTTCTTGTTTCTCGTGCTCGTTTTCTACCTTTGGAAAAAACTCAACGAATCTCTTCTATTTTTTCTTCTTCTTCTTCTTTGTGAACATCGCTGATTTTATTTTATCATCATTCTCATTTACATTGATTTAGGTTTGATTCGGTCTAATCATCTTTGCGCCAGTATTTATAATTCTAGCTTTAATTGATTCCCGATTCTTCAGAATAATTTTTTATAACGATTGTAGACACAGATTTTCGTCCTTCACTTTGATATTGAATTTTTATAATAATTGTCGGCCTAGATTCATTTCAAGCTTCACTTTAATCTTGAATTTCAATTTCAATTTCAATTTGTATGGCAAATATTCAAAGCTTCGAGGTAATAGAATGTTAGTGAAAAAAAATTTACTATTCCAGTACTGAAATGTCGTCAGAATAGCAGGAGCTACACGTTGCAGTGCTCAATTTTAGAAATTATGCACGGTTTGTTGCTGTTGTTAAAACGTTCAATTATTTTTTCCAATTATCTTGTTGCGTCAACGTTACAAAATTCGTTTCTATTATTCAAGTGAAAAATCGATTTCTTCTGCTTATTTGACGAGATATTATTATTTTTTCTGTACATTGAAAAAATTCTAATTCGCTGTCTGTCTTTTTATTAACTTTCTGGTTAATTACGATCGATTTCAAAGCCTGTGTCGTTCTTCCGGTTTTTGGATATCACTGAATAATGAATATCCTCAAAAAAAAAGGCGATGAATTATTCAACCGGATATTTGTCTCATTGTCATTATAAAATTAGTGAGTCTGAAATGTTCTATTGTTTATTAACGTCAGGTATTACGTACGTATTGCTCATTTAACAAGTTTTTGGAATTTTTCTATTCGTTATAATCCCTCTTCTGATATTCTGAGAATACATTGATTATATGTACGGACTTGTGACGATATGATATAGAATGTCTACGTAACCGAATAATATATAACCGAATTACACGAATTATCCAAGAGATTTGGTTAATCTGGATCTAAAAACGTCTGAAGTCGACATTCTGTGAAACTAAAACACGATTTTCTAGATTCTAGAACCTTTACAACGAAATTGATTGAAAAAATAATAAAAGCTTGTGGTTGAACTTTTTCTGTTAAACTCTTACACTAAAAAAAAAAAATTAATTTAAAGAAATTCTGGGCTTTGGTAGAATCTGGAAAACCGGGAAAAGTAAGGAAAATTCGAAAATAGGATTGAAATTTATCACTTGTAAAGAAAATGTTATTATGAAGATTTAAAAATCGATTCACTTGAATTTCCTCGAAGAACATTTAATTTCAGACACTTGAGTAAAGAAAAGTTTGTCAACTTTGTCATTATTTATCGGTCGTTATAAATTAACTGGAAAAATCTTAATTTATAGCTACTAGCAAGTCTGAAAAAATCAGGAAATATTGTGCTCTAAAAAGTTTCCCAACTCTTTGAAAATCATTCTGTTAACTTTGTGCAGAGAAATAGGAACAAAATTTTATCGTCATTCTTTACTGTTAAGAATTTTTTTTTTTAGTAAACTTTAACAATAATTAAATAGGATCACAAGGAATTCATCTTCATAGTGAAAAAAAAAACGATTATTGTTGATAAAGGAAAATTTCTTCGTAATCAGAAGCAACAAATTTTTTACGTAGTTCGTGTTCCAAATTAACAGATGAAAACAATCTGAAAAAAAAATAAAAATAAAAAATACGAAACGACTTGAAATCATTTTGAAATCGTACAGAAAAAAATGGATTGAGATTGAAGGATGAAAAGATTTTTGAAATTAATCAATAAAAATATGTACATAACGCCATCAAATTTTGGGAATCGTCGTCATCAGAATCACGTCAATTTTACCAAAATCGGATGAAATTATCTATACATTTTCCATTAAGGCTTCCTTTCAACCCGGATTTCACAAACTCCCACAAATAACAATTCTCTTTCAATTCGGAATCCTATTCGAGTGTTTGAATCCACCTAAATTGAACCGTCGATTCTAACGCGATACCGAAAAACGTGATGAGGGTTGAAATTTCAACGATTAAAATATATCGATCCACAGTGTAATTGTTGCCTTCACACAAAACTGCACAAAATAAAATCTATAGGTGGATCGATTAAAGTTTTTCTGGTCTCAAACTTATTCAGTAAAGAGGCCTTCTCAAAATGGACAGAGAACTTCTTGATCCGATAAAAATTGTACCAGATATTCATCATTTTTCAGAATAAAAGAGCCTTTTTCTGTCTTCATACGTTACTTTTCGCGATAACTCGAGTAAAATTAAAGTTATGAAAAAGTTATCCGGTCATATCGAAAAGGCCTCTTTACTGAACGGTTTGAGACCCGAAAAACTAAAATCGGTTCACCGATAGATTTTATTTCGTGCATCATAGACAGAACCAAAAATCTTCCTAAAATCATGTGAAAATCATTAAAAAGTCCACCAAAAATTTAAAAAAATTTCAAAATTACATATCGAACGTTAAGATGATGCAAAATTTCTCTAACAATTAGCGAAACCGGAAGGTAATAATTATACGAAACCACACCCAGCTCTAATTATGACGTCGTTTAGTCAGCGACGGCTCCATCGTCGAGGGATGGATGATTTATCGGCTAAACTCTACCCTATACGTGTTATATATCATCGCCGCCAATCAACCCTGCGATTTCTCTATAAATTTCTATGGCATACTGTAATACGTATTATACCTGGCATCAACGCTGTTGGCTGGCACCCAATTTTCGGTCCATAGTCTCGGCTGCAATTGGTATCGGTGAACGGTTCGATGCTATCGACTACATCCTCCTCCCGTTGTTCTTCGGCATCATTGAGCCATCCAGAAAATAGCAATTAGGTACCCCGCGTTGGATACAAATGGATATTGATTAAATGTGAACAAAAACAAGCGGATTTTGGCTGAATATGAGCCAGCCTTTATTTATTTCGTTCCCAGCTATTTTGAAATTTGCAAATATGATCTCAGATTCTTCATCACCGGTTCGAAAAATCTGAGAGTAACAATTTTTAGAAGATTGAGAATGGTTTTAGTATTTTTCGCAGCAAATTTGGTCCCTATTTTGAATTTCGCTGATCTGACTTCAGATTCGTGATTATAGTGATACCCAAAAAACGTTCAAGTACCAATTTTCATCAAAATCGATTTTTTTGTTCTTTTCTGCAGCATACCGAATAAGAGAAATTGAAATTTTGTAAAACTTGTAAAACTTTTCTAAAACTAAATTTGACCTCGGATTATTGATCAGCGGTTTGAAAAATCCTTCGAGTACCAATTTGTATGAGATTTAGAATTTTTTAGTGTTTTTTCTCCTCAGCAAATTGAATTTTACAAATCTGACTTCAGATTCGTGATCAACGATACAAAAAACCATGTGGTACCAAATTTCCTTCAAATCCATCGATTCGTTCTCAAAATATGGTCATTTTTATTGTATTTTTTAGAATTTTGTTATTCAAATAATTCAAAAAGTACTGAACCGATCTTCGCCAAAATCTAATCAGTTCTAAGTTTAGAAAAACGGCGTCGATTGAGCCGAATTTGGTCAGAATCCGCAGCCTCGTTCTCGAGATTCACACGTCAAACTCACGTCGGAGATGATTCTCTGGACCTCAAAAGATGGATATTCAATAAAAACTGAACTTTTCATTTTCTGGGTGATTCCAATAACTTCCTTTTTTCTCTGAAAACGGAGAAACTGGGATTCAAAAACCGTGTCCTTGTTTCCTGCATTTCGTATTTTTTTATTCTGCAACTACGTCATCGCGAATTTAATGATCACATCCTGTCCACCACGTGATACACAAGGTTTGAAGGGAATTCGTTTCGTAATTTCGTATTCCGTCGTATTTCGTATCATCGAGTCACGTTGATCGGGGGGATAGAATTGCGTATCGACTACCATATACATGTCCTTTCGATATTCTGGTTTCGGATATTGTAAGTATTGCATACCTGTATCGTGTTATGACGCATGGCGAAGTCTATTGTGATACACAAAATGTTGGTGTGTGTGATTCTAAACGCGATACAAACGCAGGTATTGGTTATCTTTTTTTATTACAGATAATATAATTTGTATGATAATTTCACTGTCTTCGGGAAAAATATTCACACGATAATTATGCATACAAAGAATTAGGTTGAATTATTATTATCATTTTAGAATCAATCATTCGTCGATTATGACCAAACGCCAATATGTATAAAAACGATTACCTACTTTCTGTGATAAAAACGCTTTTTGCTTGAATATTTATATGATATATATACAGTTACATGAAAGTTCAAAAAAAAAAAAAAAAAACTATGAAAATTCACAATATAATTAGAGTAACTTTGAATTTTATCGATGAATAAAGTGATGATTTTGTGTACCTAGTAAAACTTTTATTTGATCAATTCAATCTTGTGTTTCTTTTGTTTTTGAGTTTAGCGATTTTCTGACATGTGTCAATTTTCGCGATGTGACTGCAAGTTCTCAAATCATTATTTTTTTTTGTAACGAATCAAATTTTCTCAAAATTATTGTCCCAAAATCTGTTGTGAAAAATGAATTGAATCAAAATCATCGGTCAATTACGTTGAAATTTGATACAGACTGTGAAATTTGTGTGCTGAAACAAATTTGGATGTTCGCGATTTTAACCCTAGAGAAGAATCAAGTGTGTAGAGTCATTCGATCTTGAGAAAATTATACTTCCAGACCTCTGATAACATGAAATAAGAAAATGAGAAAAGAAATGGAGAATATTTGGATATTCATTCGGTAATTATGCTATTCAAAATGTACTTATATTCATGTCATGTACATTTGTTGACCTCGAGAACCAATTATTTGAGCGAATTTATGCCTCAAACTGATAAATTTGAGAGAAAATATCTCATTGACTGCAGAGGAAAAGAATTTGATTAAATATTTCATCGTTTGTGACACACAGTGACAGGATGCTTCGTTTATTCTAGTCATGAACTTCGATACTTCCATTCAAATGTAAGATTGAGCGTTTGACCCAGATTCTACAATGAGACTGAAGCTAGCAGCCAAATATTCCGAACTTTACTTGATTTGTGTCTAAGAAAAATTATAAAAGTATACATAAAATTTTAATATTTCGGCCTCAGTGTCGCATTTCAATTGAGTTCAGGACTTTTGGCTACTAATTTCAGCTTCATTAATCATACGAGCAATTCTGAACAAAAAAGTATTTTGGTTTAATACTAAAATATAGAGAAATGTGCATGAAAACTACAAAATGACCCAAGATTTAGTAGATTCGATACCATTTCTGTATTTTTTAGTAGAACCTAGAAAGTAAATGTGCTGATACATTTTTGTTCAGAATTCAATGTAGAATCTGGGAAACGTGCCTTTTTTGCATTCGACATCCGTGATAACTCGGATACCTACTTGAAGATATCCGAAGCCACGATCAAGACGAGTGGAGCGTGCTTTTACTTCCTCCAATTTTTGCGAATGGAAAGAATCAATAAAATATTATCATTATCGTTGTTATCATTGTTCATTATTTCAAGAGCCTAACGAACGTGCTTAGAAAATAATGATCGATGTTGGTTATACCAGGTGTACAGTCTTCCGAGGACTTGAGTGACGTCACCTTGAAAAATGCCTCTCAATCTTCTCGTCCTGAAGTCTAAAGTGTAAAGTATACTATTGATCCCCTTGAATAAAAAAGTCGTGTCGATTTTGCCTGAACCCCTTCGTGAACTTCTCTCATCCCATTGACAGGGGATTTCATAAAAAATATACGCGTCAAATGAATTAGAAAAAAAATTAACTACATTTTTTCTACACGTGAAAAGAGGAGCTACTATTTTTCAAAACACGGGGCGCAATTTTTCAGGCACTCCGTGAGTCCGATTTGACTAATGGCTACGCGATTCACTGTTTGTCAGAAAACTACTCATCGTGTGAATAAAAGAATTGTTAAAGAATTCCGTTTTTATCGCAAGTTATCTTCGAATAAGTGTTGATAAATTTGAATAATTCGTCATATAAATTCTCAAACGGATGTTTGTTCCCAAAATCCCTACATTCGCACGATGAGGATTAGTTTCTGGTCAAAATGAGCCCCAGCCAAGTCAAATCGGACCAACGGTGAGTCTGAAACGATTTGTTCCACGTGTTTTGGAAAATATTTAGTGGAGATGTGCCGGATATCCGGCCCGTTTTCCGCTATCCGATCGGGTGAAACCGGACAGTAATGATCTCTGGTAGGACGAATTATACTTACATGGTGGCCCACTGGTCAGGGAAAACCGGAAAGTCAGGGAAAAGTAAGAAAATTTGAAAATATTGGTCAGGAAAGTCATGGAAAAGTCAGGAAATCTGAAAAATGGTCAGGGAAAAGTCGAGGAATCTTATATGATGATACGAAACAAGACAGAATTGAAGTTCCCCAGCGATTTTCTTTTCTTCCTCGCGCGGAAATTTTAATCAATGAAAATGGTAGCGAAACTTGTATAAATTGTGAAAAAAAAAATTCACAAAAATCATTTTCGTTCACCGTTTCGTCCGATTTTCAGAAAAATTAGAATTTGGTCGGGGAAGAGTCAGGGATTTTTTCGTTCACTCTTCATAGTTGCCACCGTGTACTGTCGCCGATATCCGAAATCGAAACCGCTATCCGGTAGATCCTTGCATAAAAATAGTATCTTTTGTCAATGTGTATTCTTAAAATTCTTTGGAGTGACTCTTCACTCCTCCAATAGAGTGAAAATCGTGCTAGTGGGACAGAAGTGAATATAGTCACTCCATAGAATTTAGAAAGTATAAAAGCTGTGGTTGAAATTTGAATTGATCTAAAACATGTACAGTGAAACTTGATCCACACGGTAAAGTGAACGGAAAAAATCACACCCATCAATAGGGAAGTTTTCTCAGATTAAACCTCAACAAATATCCATGATAAATGGATGTGTGACACTTGATTATAATTTTTAAAAACTATAAGAATTATAGAATCAACTTTAGGTGATTGTAAAATGATCAATTTTCAAACGCCACGTGACGTCACACAGTAACTCTGCCACCACGTGATTCTGTTGACTATCGTCACCCGCAGCGCCGCCAGACGGTAGAACTGGGAAACCGGTCTACCGCGAAATTCAAACGCTGTATTAAAAAAACTTGATTCACGTGAAAACAGACTATAAACAATTGAGAGCAATATGTTTTTCATCAATTCTAATCATCAAATTATATATCGGATAAGGAATTTAAAAAAAATCCATGAAACTTCGCTATTGCGAATCTGATTTGCGAAACCCCTGGGAACCCCCGAATTTCGGCAGGGCCACCCGTTATACCCGAAGGAGGTGTTCCTGCGCCTTGGGATCATCGGGGAGGGAATCGCGGCATTCGGTCGGGGTCGGTCTTGGCCGGAGTCGGCGGCCTGGCGCTGCGGCAATGTCATTGCGCGGTGTTTCGTGTTTCGTGGCTATTTCGTGGGGTGGTTTCAATCGGGGGAGACGGGGTCGACCGAACCGCGTGTATCGAGGCCGTAACCATAGCGTTGCGGGTCAGACTCACTCAATTCAATGGTTACGGACCTCGCGCTGCGACGCTAATCCACAGACCCAGTCGCGAACCTCGACTCGCGCTGATAGCTGCCACAGTCGCTGGTAGTCGGTGGTAGTTGATAGTCGCGCCTCGCTAAACCGCGAATTATAATCCGCAGCCTCGCAATCGCGTTCTTAGTACATATAAGTCGATATTCGATCTATAGAAGTTGGGACCTCAATTTTAATCCACCGCATTATGACCCTCGTTGCGTTTAGACCGATAAATGACTCGGGAAGTTCGATTTATTTCCTCGATCAGACTCGCAGCGGCTACTTTTTTTGACATATATTTTATAATTTTTAGTCGATCAGTTGAAGTTGATGTAGTTGAAGATTTAAGTATACAGTCGACGTATCGACGATATAATATCGTTTCGATCGATTTTAATTAGAGCTTGTTTCAATCGGGTTTATTTTACAAAATGCTCGTTCAAACTGTTTAAATAAGAATCCTACCAACCGATACGCATCAGGTGGTTATAAATATTTGATAAAGATCAACAGATGAATATATATAATCGTTCACAATATCAAATGTAACAGTAGCTTCATATTAGCTAATTTAAACAACTCAAAAATCAAACTAACAAATATCTTATCTAAAGTTCGTTAGACATCGAAAAATTGACTTTTTAAAAAATCTTGTCGTGAGGATTGATTCGATTATGTCTCTCGACGTCTCATTTTCTTCGGAGAGCAATTCTTCATCGTATGAATGAGGGAAATTGGGGAAAAAAAATCCTGTGATGAAAACGTTTAACGACAATCTAGTCACTCTTTTGTTGATAACTTGGTCCAAAAAATTTTTTTTTCAATTTCCCTCATTCACACGATGAAGGATTGCTCACCGAAAAAAATGAGACGTCGAGAGACGTAATCGGATCAACCGTGTGCCTGTAAACCTTACGACAAGTGATTTTTGAAAAAGTCTTTGCAACTTTGGATAAGATATAAATTATTTTCGGAGTATGGAGAATTTGTCTAATCACGCTGTACCATGGTCCCCTCAGAGAGGAAAAGAATCTCAATTGTTTCTTAAAAATTGCCATTTTTTTATTTTCTTTTTTCTCAATATTGGAGTATCTTTTTTTTTTTTAATTTTGAGGCACGTGATTTTATACTGATATAATAGAGATTGAAGACCGTTTTCTCTTGAGGTGTAATAAAATGAGGATTTGAATGAATGAAGAAGATTGAAATTGAATTTCGCCGCCTCTCGCCTTTCGTTATATTATACTCCATGTATTATATTCTGCGCTTTTCGCCTCTGCCTTTTTGCCCTCGCTCTGTGATATAGACACACTGCAGAAAAAAGGAAAAAAAGGAAAAAAAAACAGCTGGATAGACTATACCCTTTACACTTGGTCTGCGGCAGTAACGATTATTTATTTTTAAACACCGAGAGCTACGACACCTACTTTTCTGAAAACTCTTTTCCTCTAGTTTTTATTAGTGTTCCTTTTTTTTTTTTTTTTTTTTTTTTTTTTTTTTTTTTTTGTCAAGTTTTTATTTTCTGTTTTTTTTTTCTCTTCTCTTTTCATTGCTTGTACAGAAATCTATATTATTATTCTTTTGATTCACTTTAAATTTCATCAGTTCAATTATGGAGATGAATCTAAACTATTGAGAAAAAGAAAAGTTTATCGATGCAATTTAGCGATTTCATAAATATCACAATTAAAAAAAAGTCGACTGATGATCGGTTTTATTGAATATTCGAATCCAACAAAAATTTATTCTTATACTATTCAATACCCATGACATTGAAAAATTCCGAAACTTTTTCTCAACTGATTGTTAGATTCGGATTCTAGATGAAATTGACAAAAACTGCGAATTCTTCGAATTTCCATGTTACATTGAACAAAAGTAAATGTGAAGTAAATAAATCACAAGAATTAGCATAAAATTTAAAATGGTTTTTGGACCTGACCACGAATTTTTCAACAATTTTCTCAGCTTATTATTTATATGTTCAACTGAATTTATCATCGGACGATTTTTTTTTCTCATTGTGAAAGTTCAATTATGTTAGATAATGTCCTGTTAAAGGAATTCTAATTATAATCAAAATTGCATGAAATTTATTTTAGACACTAGATTTCTGTAAAAAAAAAAACGTAAAAAAACAGCTGGATTATCAATTCAATGAAACGTCGTATTTCGAAGTTAAATAATTGATAAAACGTATCAATCAGTATGGATAAAATTGAAAAAAGGATTATTGCATAAATTTGTCATTTGGAGCAATAAACAAATCAACAAAAATTGATGATAAATCTGTAATGGATTTCCTGACAAATGAAAATTTTCTTGTATTTTATTTTCTTTCGATGATTTTTACCGTATAAATTTGTCATTTAGAGTAACCCCCCCTAAAAAAATAGGTCAAAATAGATAATAAAACTGTAATAGATTTTCTGAGACATGAGATTTTTCTACTATTTTTGTTTCAAATTAGTCACTTGGAGTGATAAAAAAAAAAAAAAAAAAAAAGAGCAAAA